>CALYLW010001000.1:154660-373908 GCA_944989445.1 Ampullaceana balthica | reverse complement strand
TGTGTGACGTAAGGTCACATGTAGGGTGGACGCGGGAAGAAAGGAGCATTTCTATTGGTTGAAAGTGTTGGGCGAACAGTTGTGTGTAGACTTCCGACAGGGAAGCATGATAGTGAATAGCTCAAGATTTCCACGTTATATTACCTCAAATGATTCTTATGTGTACAATATATATGTATATTAAAGTTGTTTTGGATAAACGAATTCTTCAGTGAATTATTGTGCACAAGATTAATTACTGTGAGAACGCCTACATAAAAGAGAAATACAAAGTAACATCGTTACATTGGTGTCGAAGTAAAAGTTCCATGTGAACACTGTACAAGAGATTTCAAGAAAGACTGAAAGAGGTTTCGTGGAAATAAGTATTGGATATTTCCAAAAAAGGAAAGTATTCTTTAAAATAAGAAATAATACCAGCTATAGTATTTTTGAATATTCAAGTTCGTAAGAAGCTGTGAATAAACTTTTGTGGTTCAATGAAAATACAAGGAGATTTCAAAATGGCGGCATACAGGCGCATGGTCACAGTGTACGGTATATACAACTAGGTCGCCTAGTTGGTTCTACGTCACATTCGACGACAGTACAAGCATACTACACAGTACTGGAATCTGGGTCGTGTAGGCTTACTGAATGGTGACACACGGTGAACATATATAGGTCGTGACGTCAACAGGCTTAATGCTAGTTGATTCCAGGAAATATTAGTATTAGTAAACATAACATCGAACCGAGAAGCTATGGACTATTCAATGTGTTGGTGTGAATTATAAAATAACGGAACGGAATTTTTATCCATTCATTGTGTGAAGAGTTTGATTATCGCAATTTTGGATTAATGGAATGAACTAAATTGTTTAAAAACTACTCGAAAATTGAAATTTTAACCAAGTGACTTTTATTCAAAACGATCGGACCATTTAATATATTTTGTCAATCTGAGGGAGCGTATATATAAAGTATACTAAAGATCCCGTGTGAGGATTCTTTTTGTTGTCTCATCTTGCCAATAACTAGATTTCATGGTTTAGACGTGTCACTTATTTGAACTTAACATTTTGAATTCAAGATATTTCATTTGGACGATTTATAACTTTATCAATATATATACATACATTCCTTACCGAATTGCTAGATTCATATTATTCAATCAAACAAAACATGGATTACTACGAAAGATTCACCACCATAGCTAAAGAGATGGGATTAAAGGGAAAAGAAATGAGAGATTTCATTGAAGAAAAAGTAAGAGAAGCTGAAGAAAAAGAACAGCGAAGAAAAGCTGAAGACAAAGAAAATCAAAGAGAGGCTGAAGAAAAAGCAAGAATTGCTAATGAAGAACAGAGGCAAAAACTCATAAGTGAAAGAGAACTTGAAAAAATGAAACAAGACACCTTAAAATTACAAATTGAGCTAGGGAGTAGAGGCCACAATCCTGGTGATGAAACAAATAGAAGGTCAGCACCAAGGGATACTATCAAAGTAAGAAAATATGATAGCCAAAAAGAAAAAATGGATGTTTATCTGGATTATTTCGAATCCATAATGGCTATGAAAGGCTATAATGAAGAAGATTGGCCAGCACAACTGATGACTCAATTAACTGGAGAAGCATTTGAAGCTTATAACAGTATAGCCAAAGAAGACAAAAGCATATATAAGAATGTCAAAAAGGCACTTCTATGTCATTTTGGAAAGTCAGAAAATGATTATAGAAGAGAATTTCATGAAATGAGAATCAAGATGGACAAAGATCCACAGATCATAGTACATGAAGCACAAGTCAAACTAACAAAATGGCTGGAACTGACAGCAATAGATACGAGCAATCCAAAGGCCATAATAGACATGGTGTTAATTGACAAGTTTTTAGAAAATGCAACACCAACCCTATTCACATATTTGACTGACAAGAAAGTTCGTACTCAAGCAGAGCTAACAAATGCATTACGAACATTCAAAGACTCTCATCCGAATGTGGAAATGGATAAGAGACAAGACATATTTGCAGCAATACAAATTAAAAGTCAAGAAAAAAGGCAAGGTATGAGAAACCAGAGTCTGCCAAACCAAGGCAACAGACAAACTATTTGTTGGTACTGTAACAAGCCAGGACATATGGCGAAGCAGTGTTACCACAATAAAGGACAACCAAATAGGGTGTCACCTAATGGCAGCCCTATAAGAAAGAAAACAGAAGAAAGGTCAAGACAAGGTCATTTTGAAAGCAAAGGTAGAAGATCATGGAGAGGCAGATACAATCATGACTCCAGATACAGAAATCATGATCAGCCCTGGAGAAGGAATGACCACCAAGAGGGAGATAATAAAGGAAAAATGAAACAAGAAGAATCACAATCTAGTAGTACTGTGGCCACTATCAAGGATCATGGCACACTGAAATGTTACCCAGTGTACATCAATGATCGAAAGTGTATGTGTCTTCGTGACACTGGATGCACAACAATTGTAGTCCGTGATAAGATGGTGAAAGAAGAAGAGTATGATGGGAAAAAAGACACACTGATAATGGCTGATGGCACAAAGAGAGAGTGTCCAACTGCAATTTTCACCATCAACTCACCCTGGTTTCATGGTAAAGTTAGAGCCAGAGTCTTACAAGACGCCATTTGTGATCTTATTATAGGGAACATTGAAGGTGTGCTGGACAATACTGATGAAGTATACAAGGCCTGGCATGATAACAACCATCAAGTATGTGCTACTGTACAAACAAGAGCCACTACAAAAAGAAAAGAGATCACAGACATTGAAGTTGATGAGAAACTTGAAATAGGAAGCCAACTGATGTCCAAACAAGAGTTCAAACAACTACAAGAAGAAGATAACACAATCAGGGAAATAAAAATGAAACTTATCAAAGACAATGAAACAGGCCACAACAAAAATTACAAGCTAGATAAAGGCATATTAATAAACATTGCACAGGAAGGTACGTGCAAAAGAGTGGTTCTTCCCAAAAAGTTACAGGAAACCATTATCAAAATGACACATGACAGTCCTTTAGGTGGACATATGGGCGCCAAGAAAACAATTACTACAATAGCAGAAAACTTTTACTGGCCTAAAATGGCAAGGCAGATAAAAGAATACATCAAGGCATGTACAGTGTGTCTACGACATAATCCCAAAGATGGGAGGCACACAGCACCCATACAATCATCTGACAAGGCAAACTTTTTATTCGAGAAAATCGCTATAGACCTGATAGGACCATTCAAAAAGATGTCAAAGAAGAAACATATGTATGCTCTAACCATAGTGGACATAGCCACCAGATGGGGTGAAGCTATCCCACTGAAGCGAATAGATGCAGAAAATATATGCAACGCATTACTCAATGTTTTTAGCAGATATGGTTTCCCTCAAACACTTCTGTCGGACAATGGCAGCCAATTCAAGGGTCAGATGACACAAGCCATTATGAAAATGTTAAACATTACACAAGTACACAGCACAGTGTACCATCCACAGTCAAATGGAGTGATTGAAAGACTAAACAAAACCATCAAGAATATGCTATTAAAGGTGACAGTGGACCATGAGGACAGATGGCATGAATATTTACCCTTAGTACTGTTTGCATACAACAGCAGCAAACATGAAAGCACTGGCTTTAGTCCTTTTGAGTTAATGTTTGGCCAAAACCCTGCAAGTCCCTTAAAGAATTTCAAAGAAAGGCTTATAAGTAAACAAGATGCCATACAGGACAGATATCAGCTGATGTCAGACACTAGAGATAAAATACTTTACAGTATTGAAGCAGCAAAGCAAAGACTAATCAAGCAAAGTACAAGACATAGAGAAATCAAAAATAGACACAGACATTTGAGAACATTTGAGCCTGAACAACAAGTCCTAGTATGCTTACCAAACACAAAGAATGAAATCACATGGGAAGGTCCATACAAAATTGAAGAGAAACTTAGTGATGTCACATATAGTGTCAATATCAAAGGACATGTGAAAAAATTACATATTGACAAACTAAGAACATATGATGACAATAAAGAAGGAAAGCAAACTGTTAATGTCATCATCAAGGTAAATGATGAAAATGACAATGCAATGAAAATGAACAGTCTTGACAGTGAAAAAATATCATCTGACATACCAGATAATATGAAACACAGAGTGATCAAAATTTTTCAAAAATACAAAGGTGTCATAACAAAAGAAACAGGCAACACAAAAACTGTGACTCACAAGATACAAGTTTTGGAACATGAACCCTTCAAGACCAAAGTATACCCTATTCCAATGGCACATAGAGACACAGTAAGGCAAGAAATTGACTACCTACTTAAAGAAAACAAAATAAGAAAAGCAGTTGAAGCTAACTATACCTCACCAACTGTCATAGTAAAAAAGAAGAATGGAAAGATTCGACTGTGCTGTGACTACAGACAGTTGAATAATATTACAAAATTGGACCATGAACCTATTGGAGACCCAAGAGACATTATAGACATAATTGGTACTTCCAGAATATTCACTACATTTGACTTAAACAGAGGTTTTTGGCAGATTAACATGGATCCTGATTCTATAAAATACACTGCATTCATAGCCATGGATGAGGTGTATGAATGGTTAGTAATGCCATTTGGACTGGTCAACAGTACGGCCACTTTTAGCAGATTTATGAAAGTGATGCTAAAAGGAATTCCAAATGTGGTACATTATGTCGACGATATATGCATCCACACTAAAGATTGGGAATCACATATCCATACACTTGAAGCTGTACTGGATAGACTCAAGAAACATAATGTGACAATCTCACCAGAAAAGATCAACATTGGAAAGAAGTATATAGATTTTTTGGGATACAGAATAGGAGGCGGTGCAGTCACTCCCACTGCAGAAAATGAAAACAAGATATTTAATCTGTCTGTCCCAAAATCTAAAAAACAAGTGCAAGCCCTGCTGGGACTATGTAACTTTTACAGACCTTTTATTGCAAATTATGCAGAAATAGTTCATCCACTAACAGAAGTTACAAAAACCAAAGATATTAGAAAATTTCAATTTCCAGGAGATTGCCTCAACGCATTAGAGAACATTCAGGAGGCATTCAGGAAGAACCCCATCTTAGTTACACCTCAATGGGACAAACCTTTCATTGTTTCTACCGATGCATCCTCCATTGCATTAGGAGCGTGCCTCATGCAAGAACATGATGGTATCCTACATCCTATACAGTATCTTAGCAGAAACTTGACCAAAACAGAGTGTAACTACAGCACCATAGAGAGAGAATGTCTAGCCATAGTGTGGGCTCTACAAAAACTTCAAAAATACCTTCTAGGTAGAACATTCACTCTCATAACAGACCACAAACCACTTGTGGCATTCAACAAGAAGAAGATCAGCAACGCCAAAGTGAATCGTTGGGCTATGCTATTAGCCGACTACAAATTTGACATTAAACCTGTGAAGGGAAAGGACAATGTGGTTGCAGACATATTAAGTAGAATGACAATAAATAAAGACACTCTGTGAACTCCTAACTGATAAAACCAGAGACTATTAAAAAGACATTCTGTGAATTACTAAATGATAAAATAACAAACTATTTTAACATTAGTCTGTGAATTCCTAAAGGATACAAACAGAGACTGTAATTATATTAATATTTTTCTTTGTTGAACAATGGACAAGGAACAGTGTTTGAATTCCATTGGATTATTAGTTAATTTTAATAATATTGAGTGTTTAAATGTTTTAATTACACAAAATTACAGATGTGTTTAAAAGTCCATTTTCATTTTTTCAGCACAGGTAGACGGTTGCAGTCCTACAGATTTTTTTCTCATTATTTCTTATGTTAAGACTGTTGCAGTCCTACAGATTTTTTCTCATTATTTCTTATGTTAAGACTGTTGCAGTTCTACAGATTTTTTCTCATTATTTCTTATGTTTAGACTGTTACAGTCCTACAGATTTTTTCTTATTGATTCTATATCCAGAAGTTGTATGTAAGAAAATGAATGTTCATTGATGATAAATATTTGAAATTTGAATATAGATATAGATTGATTTGATTTTATGAAGACCAAAAATGTTGTATTTCATAAACATTTTTTTTTGAAGGATGGGGGTGAATGTCACATCTGATTAACATAATTGTGTGACGTAAGGTCACATGTAGGGTGGACGCGGGAAGAAAGGAGCATTTCTATTGGTTGAAAGTGTTGGGCGAACAGTTGTGTGTAGACTTCCGACAGGGAAGCATGATGGTGAATAGCTCAAGATTTCCACGTTATATTACCTCAAATGATTCTTATGTGTACAATATATATATGTATATTAAAGTTGTTTTGGATAAACGAATTCTTCAGTGAATTATTGTGCACAAGATTAATTACTGTGAGAAAGCCTACATAAAAGAGAAATACAAAGTAACATCGTTACAACATTCTCTATCTACAACACATTCTCTGTCTACAACACATTCTCTGTCTACAACACCTTCTCTGTCTACAACACCTTCTCTATCTACAACACATTCTCTGTCTACAACACATTCTCTGTCTACAACACATTCTCTGTCTACAACACCTTCTCTGTCTACAACACCTTCTCTATCTACAACACCTTCTGTATCTACAACACCTTCTCTATCTACAACACATTCTCTATCAACAACACCTTCTCTATCTACAACACCTTCTCTGTCTACAACACCTTCTCTGTCTACAACACCTTCTCTATCTACAACACCTTCTCTATCTACAACACCTTCTCTATCTACAACACCTTCTCTATCTACAACACCTTCTCTATCTACAACACCTTCTCTATCTACAACACCTTCCCTATCTACAACACCTTCCCTATCTACAACACCTTCTCTGTCTACAACACCTTCTCTGTCTACAACACCTTCTCTATCTACAACACCTTCTCTGTCTACAATACCTTCTCTATCTACAACACCTTCTCTATCTACAACACCTTCTCTATCTACAACACCTCTCTACTACAACACCTTCTCTATCTACAACACCTTCTCTATCTTTGCCTATAAGCAGAGCACAACTCCGGAAACCTGTTGCTTGCGGCATATCGCAAATAAACTCATCTTTTTTTCTTTCAAGAAATTGTTTTCACCTTCGGACCCAGAACATTTCCGCCTCCCCTCCCCACTCCCCCACCTCTCTGAATGAACTGGCTGGGTTGCCCGCCCCCTCTCTCATTAGCCAGGCACTAAAATGTTGGAACCGGAAATTTAAAGTTTTAAATTGCGTGAAACTGGGGTCGCAGAAATTAGGAAACGGAACAAAATAAAGCAATAGAAACTGAAGGCGGATACGTTTGAGTTACTGGCTAGGACCATGGCTAGGAAGATGGTTCGGTATGGGTGGGAATAGTAGATGTGGGGGTAGTGATGATATAATAATTGGTGGCCACAGACCATTAGCATCTTGGTGGCCATAGACTGTTAGCATCTTGGTGGCCATAGACTGTTAGCATCTTAGTGGCCAAAGACTTTAGCATCTTGGTGGCCACAGACCATTAGTATCTTGGTGGCCACAGACCATTAGCATCTTGGTGGCCATAGACTGTTAGCATCTTGTTGGCCACAGACCATTAGCATCTTTTTGGCCATAGACCATTAGCATCTTGGTGGCCATAGACTGTTAGCATCTTTTTGGCCACAGACCATTAGCATCTTGGTGACCATAGACTGTTAGCATCTTGCTGGCCACAGACCATTAGCATCTTTTTGGCCATAGACCGATAGCATCTTGGTGGCCACAGACCATTAGCATCTTGGTGGCCACAGACCATTAGCATCTTGGTGGCCATAGACTGTTAGAATCTTGGTGACCATAGACTGTTAGCATCTTGTTGGCCACAGACCATTAGCATCTTTTTGGCCATAGACCATTAGCATCTTGGTGGCCATAGACTGTTAGCATCTTGGTGACCCGTCAAAAATGACGGAAGTTTTCAAAATAAATACACATCAGATTAAAAAATAACGTAATACCGAACTTTCATTTATTTTCTTTATGTTTATTTGATTAATTTATTATGATATTGAACAATTTTATGCGGAACGTTCGAAAAGTGTTATTTTTGGTGCAGTAATTTGGTGCGCACTATTGAACAAAATCGATCGCAGCGCCACCTAACAGCATTATTTCATACATACATACATACAGACAACTTGAATTATGTATATTGATCTATGACTATGGCGGATTAAGGGGGGGGGCTGAACGGGCTAAAGCCAGGGGCCCCCGATGATTTAGGGCCCCCAAACTTAGCATATTTTATAATAAATGTGGACAAATGTATACATGAATTGCTGAAAATATGATACATTAATAAAATCTTATCTATTAAAATGATCTCTTTTCCCACACGATATTCTTAGCAGTCAAAAAAACCTGATTTGATACGCTCCATAACAGAAATTATTAAATAATATTATATATATTTTAAATTGACAAACTTAAATGAGCTCTCGTGGCCCAATGTGCAGTACTTAGGCTTATGGTGCAAACGGTGGCGGGTTCGATCCCCGGGTTGGGTGTGAATTTTTTTTTCATGTGTTTTTTTAAATTTCTAAATTGTCTTTTACACTCAATTTTAGGATTCTGGCAAAAAGTTATTTCTTCGAACTTCGGTTTTTTCATGAATAATCATTTTGGATGAATATTTACAAGTTACAGTCTTATATTAGCAGCTAGCAATCATTTTACCTAAAGGTACACTGGCTGGATAGGGCCCCGGTTTGAATTGCAGCCAGGGGCCCCGTGCAGTCTTAATCCGCCCCTGATATTGATAATATGTTTTATTGCGATCTCATTTGTTTAAATTTGGTGTAGAGATTATGTGTGTATATAGTCAAGGTGAAGCCTTTAGAAGTTCAATAGAATGCTCTTCCAGTTGCACATGCATGTAATCTCTAATGTTCCAAGTAAATTGAGAATATTCATTATCCAGTGTCCAGTATCTTGTACGAAATTTGGTATAAATATGATATCCTTTAAATGTGAACGTGGGCACCATGGCAAGCAAGGTGTGGGGAGAAGAGAGGAGAGACATTCTGTACAAGGGATAGTAACGATTAAACGATTACTCCTGTTATTAAAGGGAGTTAACTCATATATTTATTCAAATATTTTATTAAAGATGTTATATCCCTTTAGTAATAATTACAAGTTGGGATTTTCTTCTCAAAGTACTGAACTACACTCACACTATTCACTGTACTAAGCGATATGGGTTTTAATTTGTTTAACTTGTAGCTTGAAAAGATTTTTAAAACTGAAGCTGTTGCCTGACAAAGGGTGCTATACAAGAGATGAGAAGATAAAAAATAGTTTCAATTGATTGGTGAAAGGGAGGTGTGTGGGTGACTGAATTTTTGTCTGTATGGGAGTGTGGATGTGTGTGGGTGTGGGTGTGTTGGTGTGTGTCTGTGTGGATGTGGGTGTGTTGGTGTGTGTCTGTGTGGATGTTTGTCTGTGTTGGTGGGTGGGTGTCTGTGTGGGTGTGGCCACGAATAACTGATGTCTTTATTAAACCGTAAACAAAGTGTGGTTTTTTTTAAATTTCAGAAAGCGACAATGTTTGGCTTGATGAAAACCGTTGAACCATCATTACACATTGATTCCATCATTACACATTGATTCCATCATTACACATTCATTCCATCATTACACATTGATTCCATCATTACACATTAATTCCTGGTGCCAAATGTTCAGCCACGAGAAGACGTGTGTCCGCTGTGGGTGTAATTGGGGTGGGGCTGCAATAAGTCTGGGTATACAATCAAAATGGTTGAATATGGTATGAGTGAGGCTCAAAGGACGCCATAAAACAAAGATGATATCGCCAATAAAATAGATGTAAAAACAAAGTTTTTGACTATAAATCCCTCATATATGAGACATAACTAAAAGCAGTGATAATGTTTAAACGCGACATTTACAGACTGAAACAGAATTATCTCCCCTGGTTTTAAAACCGGGCGCAGGGACGGTAGGGGGTGTGAACATCGACGGTCGGCGTCAACGCGTGAACTGAACTGGCACGTGAAAGAATTATGTCCGATTAAACTTACAAAGCAAGTTAATATAAGGGATTTAATTTTTTTTTGAAAAGCCTTCATCAGCAAACAAAAAAAAATGGCGCCCGGGGACGTATGAACCCCTCTCTACGCATCAGTGGCCACTTTAAATTAACTTGTCCTTCACGCCTCATTGCGCTGTGGTGATGTCAGAAAACTCAAACTGACAACATGCAAGGAATGTGTGTGTAGTATTCGTTTTAAGTTAATCCGGTGGAAAACTTAAAGATGTGGATAAACCTCTGAGTGGAATAAGCGATTCTTTGATTTTTTTTTAATATTTTTTTTTAAAATAAAAACATTACATTATACCCTTAACACATAAAATACGAATGCTACCCCCGTAGGGTGACGCTCTAAGAACAACGCTTTGTATCTGCAGCGACCACTGCAAACTATATGGCCATGGGCCGGAGATGGATATAATTTGTTCAAGAAAATAGTTTATAAAATGAAACTGAAATAGCAGAAACCATTGGAAGTCAAGAGCTCAAAGGGGGCAGAACCCAAAAAGAGTGTACACCTTGAAAATAAAAGTACGCACGTTGCTGCAAAGGTTGGCTTTCGTGTCTTTTAGGATATTTTATTAGACTTTTTAAATCTTGAATGGACATATACTGGAATACTCATCTTCCTGATAAGGAGCCGTGCATAAATGACGTAACGCAATTTTGCCGATTTTTTACCCCTCACCCTTCGTCACACTTCGTCACAAAAACTTAGACACCCCCCCTCTCCAATATTACGTCACAAAGTTTTGATCTCCCCCCTAAAAGCCGTATTTTCTAATTGAAAATAATCATGTTTCAATTTTTTTTTACATTTACATCTGTATTTAATGTAAGTCTGCAAACTTTTTAATATCGTAAATAGGGGTGTACAAGATTAAATTTTTTAAAATCTGGCCGGAGCCGGATTCTGACAGATTATGAAGTGAAATCCTGCCGCCGAAGCCGAAGTCGTATTTGCAAAAATGGCCGAATCCCGGAATTGCCGGAGCCGTTATATATATATATATATATATTAATTATAATTATATTAATTTAAATTTAATCGTTTACTTTTGAAAAAGTATCGATTAATTAATCGATAATTTCGATTAAAGCCAAAAATAGAAATGTATGACGTCATTAAACTGATCATTTCTCACGGACATTGAAAATTAAGAATATTTTGAACTAAATTTTATGACAATGTGTTGATACTTGATCGGATGTTTGTGCTGAAGGTGAAACGTCAGCGATGTATTTGATCCTTTAAAAGAGAATTGTTTATGGCAGTGAACACAGTAAACTTTTCCACCATCTTCGACTTTGCCATCCGCAATTAGCTTAAAAACAAAATTTTTGCTCAACTTTCTAGTTATATGTTTAAATTTAACTGCGCTGATGCTGTCAGCCATTTTCACACGCTTTTATTTAAGTCACACTGTTTGTATGTTGTAACCATCCATCATTCCTTCAAATCTTGTAATGTAAAATTAAACCACTTCTGATGGTCATAGAGATCTCAAAATTCTACCACATATGGATCGTGGATGACAATGCATTGTATCAAAATTTCAGATCGATCAAATGTACCGTAATTAAATAAATGCACTTTTAGTTTTTAGTTTTTTTCTATATAAAATATTATCACTCGCGTCAATGAACCATGCCTCAATTCGCCCTAGAGTGATACAATTAATCTCAATGTGTTGACGTCAGATGTGGGTAGTAAAGAGTTTTTATTATAACATTAAAAAGTACTATCAACATCAAGTCTTGCTGGCCGAAACATAAGCGTGATCGATTGCCGACATGGGGGTACGAGGTTCAATTTTCAGTTAGGGAAAATGTTGTTGTTTTTTTTTGTATTATACATAAATTTGTAATGAATAATCTTTCTTTTTTCCACTATCACATTTAAGCTATTGACAATGAAGTTTAACTAATTAAATTGAATTGATAAGGTCGAAAAATCAATTTAAAAAATGTTGATACTAAAAAGTAGAAAATAAAAGATTGTAAAAAAAGCTTTTTTTTTAAAAAAGGACACACTTTTATTTACATATAGAAAGTGCACTAAAAAGAAGAACACGCTTTTTATGTGCAGTAGATAGGTTCACCGATTTCCCCTGTTTTCATAGAAACATTTTATTTTCTTCTTTTTAGTGCACTTTCTATGTGTAAAATAAAAGCGTGTCCTTTTTTAAAAAAGATTTTTTTTACATTATTTTATTACACGCTTTTTTACACGCTTTTATTAAAGTCACACTGTTTGTATGTTGTATCCATCCATCAAATCTTGAAACGTAAAATTAAACCACTTCTGATGGTCCTAGAGATCTCAAAATGTTATCACAGATAGATCTTGGATGATAATGCATAGTTTCAAAATTTCAGATCGATCGAATGTACCGTAGTTAAATTATTGCATTTTTAGTTTATCTTTATATAAGCATCGGTACCCGTCTGCCTTGTTGACGTCTATGACTTCACCACGTGAACACATCACCGTGGTATAAAACGTTGGGCGGGCGCTTATGAGGTGTTTGGTATTAAAAAAATAGAGTTAAATAAAACAACCTCGTAAAAACAAAGTTTTTGACTATAAATCCTTTATATATGAGACATAACTAAGAGTATTCATTATGTTTAAACGCGACAAATATTTACAGACTGAATCTGTCTTAACGCCCGTTTGCTTTTAACCCGGGGGGGGGGAGGGGGGGGGGAAAGGTCTTGTCACCGATCGTTGGACCGAGCTCAGCGTGACACGCAAAATGTAAACAAAAGTACGCCGGTATACCTGGTTAAAACACGAGATGTGTTCACCTCTGGCTGGCGTGAAGTCAAGTGACCCGTAAAATGTAAACGATAGTGACCGCTACATATAGTTTATATAGATAAACTAAAAATGCATTAATTTAATTATGGTACATTTGATCGGTCTGAATTTTTTATACGATGCATTGTTAGGTGAGTCGAGTCTATGTGCCAAATTTCACCTCGATGGCATGACGGGAAGTGGGTCATTTTGTACTCTTTTTTTTCCGCCTGACCGACGTACGAAGAGATGAAGACAAGATTTTGAAGTTAATATAAGGGATTTAATCAAGAAAACCCCGTAAAAACAAAGTTTTTGACTATAAATCCCTTATAAATGAGACAGAACTTAAAGTATTGATTATGTTCCAACGCGACAAATATTTACAGCCTAAGACTGAGTGAAATCCTCCTCCACGAGATGTGGTCATCGATGGCTGGCGTGAAGTCAAGTGACCCGTAAAATGTAAACAATAGCGACCGCTACATTTAGTTTATATAGATAAACTTAAAATGCATTAATTTAATAACTGTACGTTTGATCGATCTGAAATTTTGATATGATGCATTGTTAGTTGACACGAGCCTACGTGCCAAATTTCAGCTCAATGGCGTCATGGGAAGTGGGTCATTTTTAAATCCCTTATATTAACTTCACCGGCGTCTCTCTCTCTCTCTCTGTCTGTCTGTCTTGGGCTCGGCGGGCGGAAAAACAGAAGTAAAAAATGACCCACTTCCCATGATCCGATCAAACTGAAATTTGGCACACGGACCCGTCTGACCTAACAATGCATCGTATCAAAATTTCAGATCGATCGAACGTACCGTAATGAAATTATAGCATTTTTAGTTTATCCTTATATGAGGTATGTAATTCAAAATTCACGGTTTGTTATTGTTTTTTTTCCTGCCAGTTCCACGTGAGTTTGAGTTGACGCCGACCGTCGTGTTGACGCCGACCGTCGTGCCGACACCCCCTCACATCCCACCCCCATTTATTAAAGACAAGGGACATCACTCGGTGTCAGTCTGTAAATGTTTGAAAATAATCAATACTGTTAGTTATGTCTCATATATAAGGGATTTATAGTCAAAAACTTTGTTTTTACGGGTTTGTTTATTTAAATCCCTCATATTAACTTCGCGGCCGTCTCTCTCTCTCTCTCTGTCTTGGGCTCGGCGGGCGGGCGGGCGGAAAAACAGAAGTCAAAAATGACCCACTTCCCATGATCCGATCGAACTGAAATTTGGCACACGGACCCGTCTGACCTAACAATGCATCGTATCAAAATTTCAGATCGATCGAACGTACCGTAATTAAATTACTGCATTTTTAGTTTATCCCTATATGAGGTATGTAATTTAAATTCACGATTTGTTATTGTTTTTTTGCCACGTGAAAGTTTGAGCATTGAGGCGACCCAACGAAACGACGGTGCGCTTTTGTTTACATTTTACGTGTCACTCTGAGCTCGGTCAAGCGAATCGGTGACCAGACTTTTCCCCTCTCCCCCTCCCACCCACCCCTCCCCCCTAGGGTTATGAAGCAAACTTGTGTTAAGACAGATTCAGTCTGTAAATGTTTGAAAATAATCAATACTGTTAGTTATGTCTCATATATAAGGGATTTATAGTCAAAAACTTTGTTTTTACGGGTTTGTTTTTTTACTTTTGTTTTTCCGCCCTCCCGACCGCGAGCCCAAGACAGAGACGGCGGTGAAGTTAATATAAGGGATTTAAAAATAGCTGTAAAAAGTTTTTGACTATAAATCCCTTATATATGAGACATAACTAAAAGTAGTGATTATGTTAAAAGCGTGTTCTTTTTAAAAAAAGATTGTTTAAATATTTTATTTAGTTGACGTCTGCTGGTCCACGTAAAGTAATAAAATAAATTATAATATTACGCGGGAGAAGTTTGTACGTAAAAATATATAAATTATTATTAATTATTAATAATTAATTATTTATTAATAAAAAAATTAAAAATATTATAAATAGTTTCTTTAATTTTAATCGAATTTTTATCGATTAAAATCATTTTAATCGATAAAAAATTTTAACGTTTAATCGAGAAATTAATCGTTAATTTCCGCAGCCCTAATATATATATATATATATATATATATATATATATATATATATAATATATATATATATATATATATATATATATATATATATATATATATATATATATGTTATGGATCTTCTGGCCAGCCGGATTTGGCCGGAATTATGAAGTGAAATTCAGCCAAATTTTTAAAAATGGCCGGATTCTGGATTTGCTGGATCCGAAATCCGGTACATTCCTAATAGTAACTAGCGCTGTCAATATTGTTGAAAAAATCTGCATGCGCGGGTACTCCTCCAAAACGCCGCATAATTTTCTCGGTCGTGACGGCTTAGTGACGGCTATAGAACGCAACCTAGCCACCATCCATTCACCTCATTTCACACAGTAGCTAACAGCATACTTCCAACACATACTATTGTGCTCTACAAACTTTTATTCCTACAGTAGTCTGAACGTTCAAACAAAATGTCAACAACAATGACGTCACGTTCAGTCAGGTCACAGGACCCAGCAGCTTGAATGTTGATGTCCGCTAAGCGGCGGTCAATGTTCCCTATAAGGTGCGTTGGTTCGTGTGCAAAGTTTTTAAAAAAAAGTCGTGAGGAAAGTTGCAAAGCATCCATTTTTTGTGTGCAATACTACACAATTTGCTGAGCGGTTTTTCAAAAACGTTGCGTGGCGTCGGCCAGAGAACTGCGCGGCCGCGCAACTACGCAGCTTAAAGGGAACATTGGCGGCGGTAATAACTTTTTAATTGATAAACTTTACATACTGACAACTTTGTATGTCTTATTAAAATCAGTTTATATGCTAGGCCTACACAAGAAAGGGCGCGAGTTTGTTAAATTTTTTCAACACCTGTGGGCGGGTGGTAACAGTTATTACATCACCAACCATTTACAAACCAAACCTTTAACTTTTAAAATTTAAATCAAGCCCAAATTATTTTCAACCATTTGTTTTGTCCAGATTTTAATTTAAAATTTTGTTTTTTTCAACTTTCATTTATTTTTTGTTATTACAGTAAATATCTTTGAAAAACTAAAATATACATTTAAATGTTTTTTTAAGACTAGGCACTATTTTAACATGGTCGCGATGTGAGTGGAGGAAGGAATGTGAAGGGGGAGGGGGTAGATTTTTTTTTATACAAATGTCTTGTCTCAACTGGTCACTAAATAATGTCGGCGTATTTTAAGGACTCGTTAACTTCCTGTCATTGATTCATTCAAAGAACCTAAATCTTTTTTGTGTTTTATGATTTTTCATTCAGGTTCAGAGGGAAAAGTTGTATGAAAATACCTTGTAGTTTGTCATAACTTTATTTTATTTCCCTTTGACAGTTTCTTCTCAAGCATTTTCGTGTTAAAAGTATTTCACAGAGAATATTTCAAAAGAAATTTTTTTATTTGATAAATTTTCGCGATCCGTACACATCGTATGACGTGTGAAGCTATTTAAAACGTCATTAAATAAATTGCAAGCAATGAATTACTTAAGTGGAAATTGTATTTAAAGTTGTGCGATTTTGTTTTATTTATGTGACGTCACATTTTTACCCCCCCCCCTCCCCATTGTCATTCATAGTCAAAAATGCTTGACCCCCTCCCTCCCTAGGCGCGTGACGTCATTTATGGAAGACCTCTAAGCCCAACTATTTCACCACTATTCCTGTCCCCACTCCCATTTTAGTGATGTATCATTACATATTTTTGTCCAATAACGTTTCCTCACGCAATCTGTAGCAAAACTTACTTTTGTCAATTTACGTTTTCTGTGTATATATTTGAAATGTCTGTCGAGCTTGTACATGCAACTCCTCCAGAACCATACCAGATAGAGGGTTTGGGTCTTTTGCAAATATGCTAAGGAGGTCCCAAGAATGTGCAACGGCCAAAAAATACCGAAAAGGTTTACTGGATTTCCTGGAAAATCCAACACAAAAAAAAACGTTTAAAATATCAGTATTTTGTCAATTCCTCGCCAACCATAACATCTATCAGGTTGAAATAAACGCGAAAAGATAGCTAATAATATTTATAACAATGTTGGAGAAGGATTTTTGAAAAATGTCTTTTCGTTCGACTCCCGTAATTTTAGCAGCAATTTTTGAAAGCTATTGTTTTGTTTACTTTCAAAATTATTGATTTGAAATTAATTTAATCTAGAAATACTAGAATGATAGTTAATGGGGTTTTCTCGCTTTGTGAATGCTTTTGTTAGATTGTTGCGTGGTGCGCATTATATTGACACATTCTTGGTGTGATGTAGCGTGAGGGGATATGACGTCATATTTTTTTTAGTTTCAGAATTACAGATTTGAAATGAATTTTAATATAATCTAGAATGATTTAACTTGAATAAAAAAATCGGAAATTCTTTTCGAAAATTGCGTTTAAATACTCATTCGAAGTTTTATTACTTTTGTTTTAGGTATGTCACTACACTAAATCATTTACCACGTCCCCTTTTTCTTCTCGTTGTTGTGTCTGTTTCGTTTTTTATAATCGTAATCTCATCTTGTTTCAAAGTTTGTTTGATTTGGATTTTCTGCACCAGCAGCGGTAGTGAATGCTATCAATGGCATCTTTGTGTATATTTGTTGTTAGTTGATAGAAGGGGATGGTTGGGTCAGGTCTGTCAAGTACAGAATGAGCTCCGTGGAGAAGAGTGTGTGTCCACTGTCACAAAGTTCTTCTTTCATTGTCCTTCAAGAGTTGTTTTTAACTTTGCTGATTGGTTATGAAATCACCGCAAATATCATTTTCGGAATTCTCTTTTTTATGTGTTTAAGACTGTATATTTTAAACAGTTTTAACAGTTGTTGCTTTGTTAATGTCATGTGTAAGTCGATAATTGCTTCAGCTTCACTTTTTGATGTCGTTTCTTGCATTGTATGTAGATTATGATTCCACTTTCGCCGTGGCACTAACTAGTGTAGCTTACGTTTTTAGTTCTAAGTTTTGAAAGGTACATAAACAATAAAAAATTATAATTAAACTCATGTCTGGAGTTAAATAGATAAACGAAGTGATTATTCCCACGGTTTTGGCCGTGGGGATAATGCCGAGTATTATCCGCACGGGTCGTCGGCGCATGCGTCTTCTAGGGGCTGGTCACGTTGGGGAAAAAAACGCGCCCCGCGTAGACAAAATAAAAGCCGATATCACTCGATTTCGGCCAAAATGTGTAATTTATATTACCGTGCGGATAATGTTGGACATTATTCGCACTGCTAAAACCGTGCGAATAACGCTTACTATAGCGATAAACATGGCCCTAAAGTTGCCTAAACTAACTAATTCAATTTCGGTATTTATTAAAACTAAAATACTATTCGTAACTATAGGGTATTATTTAAATGCTAAAAACAATATGGCTTGGTCTTTGGTAGATTTAATAATTAAATTTTATTTATTCTTCATACCTAAATTTGATATTTAAGAAGGGAGAGCAGACACACAGCCTATACCCCAGTTTAAAAATGACTAAATAAAAGAGTAACTACCCTTTATGCTATTTTAAAATCCCGCAATATCATCAAATAGATGTAAACAATTACTCAGCGAAAATTCTTGATCGCTTGCTTTGTTTAGGAAACAACTTGACTTTGGTATAAATACCGCTGTTGCTCACTTCGTTATGAATGAAAGCAGCTTATTTACATTCATTTATGATTAATCTAATATAAAACTAACTAAATTTTATGAAGTTACTTTTGAGAGGCAAAATTTGGAACACCATTATTCGATCGCTCAGTTTGAAATTGAAAGGTACTACCACCACATTGATTTCATTGAATTTCTTGTCATTTATATTTTTCACAGTGATATTTCTTTCACTGTTCTTAAATACTCAGGACTCAACGCTTCGTAAGTACTCTTAGACCTATTTTCTTTAATGTCTGTCAGTCATGGAACTGATTTATTGTTTTATTTTTATTGGATGTTGCTAGCGTTACGACATGTCGTAGCTGCAGACGATTCGGCGGGATGTTGCTAGTGTTACGACATGTCGTAGCGCTAGCCAGGAAACTGCTGCTACGACTGTCGTAGCAGCAGACAATTCGACAGGATGTTGCTAGCGTTACGACGTGTTTTTTTTAAAATTATACAAAAAATTAAATCAACAAAAAACTCGCCGGGAGCGAGATTAGAACCCAAGTATCGTTTTAACAATCAAAGTTGTTGTTCGTCCGTCGTAGTCGACGATGACCACTCTCATCATATTTGTATTTGACCTGTGCTAGGCCGCCCCGTGTGTCCTCTGGTGGCTTATTAACCCTATTCAAGCACGCAATTTGCATGTTGGAGAAGAGATGGATGGGAACCCTTCAGGATGGTGTTTGATACGGTCCTTCCTGGCTTGACGTTTTGTCTTGGCAGCCTGTTGTCTATTACCCTCACAGACAATAGCGCCATTCCGTATCATAGAGCGCCAGTGGGCTCGGTTACTGGCTGCTGCTTCCCAGGAGTCATGTCTAATGTCAAAGGCAAAGGCCTTTAGAGCAGTTTTAAGTGCATCCTTGTATCACTTACGTGGACCACTGCATGCTCTATAGTCTATGCCCTGCAGTAAACTGGCCATAGACGAGCCTCTAGCGAGGCGATGGTCGGGCATGCGCACTACATGGCCCACCCAGCGTAGTTGGCTCTGCATGAGGTTAGTGTGGATGCTGGATAAATAGGCTTATTAATAATATATAGCCTATAGTTACTACAGTATAGGCTGAGTATAGGCTATACTATACATGAACATCAATATTCATTGTCATTACGATTTTCAAAATAATTTCCCAGAAGAATGGGGGCATTTAAAGTTGAACCATTACTAATAGTTTTAATAATACATTGTTTTTACCTCTTTGTGTTAACCTTTTGAGTTAGAGAAATATATTCCATTACTGAAAAAACTGGTAGGGGCCATCCATATATTACGTACGCAAGGAGGGGGGAGGTCTTCAATTAACTGCATTTTGCGTATGGATTGAAGTTTTCTCTTACTCTTTCGCCGTTATACCCGTTATAAACACACAACGGAATGGCGATTTCACTGTTTGTATTGTTCTTTTTATCAGTTTTGTTATGTGATGTTCAAGACAATAAAATTTGAATGCTCTATTGTATTTCTTCAATAATTTCAACATGAAAAACACAATATTACAAAAAAACTATAAAAGGTCCGTCCATGAATGACATCACGCGATTTTGGCCGATGTATACCCTCCTCGTCGCACTTCGTTACAAAAACTTAGACCACCCTTCTCCACAATTACGTCTCAAAGGGGCCATCCATAAATGACACCACGCACCTAGGGGGGAGGGGGATCTACATATTTGTGACGATGTGTGACGTGGGGGGAGGGGGGGTGTGACTTCACATCAAAACTCGCAACTTTGCATAAAAGTTCCACTTAAATATTTGATTTGTTACATGGCGTTTTACATGACTTCACGCGTGTTACGATATTAGAATGCAGGCCTATACTAAATAAATACTTAAATGACAAAAAAGTGATTTTAAACATGCTCTTTTTCCAATAAAATACAGATTTTATGGGGAGGGGGGGGCCGAAAAGCTTTGTGACGTCATCTTGGAGGGGGTGGTCTCAGGGCCGTCTTAACGCATAGGCCCGTTGGGTATTAGCCCAGGGGCCCACGAGCATAGGGGCCCCATGGGAATATGTTTATGTATATATATTATGTATATTTATTTTTTATTCCTGCGGGGGAGGGGCCCAGCACTATTTCTTTGCCCGGGGGCATCGCAATTCGAGAGGAGCACAAAACAACTTTTCTTCTTAGCTCAGTTTTTAAGGCATTTATTTTAAATATCACAGAAAGGATATCTGATACAGTCAAGTCATGTGGATTAAGATTAGGTCTATTGTCACTCGTGTCAATATAAATGAAAGTAGGGTGGATTTAGGTGTCTTCGTATAGTACGTAGGAAAGAAATCTACATACAGTCGAAACCGGTTAAGTCGACGGCGTTGGTGTATGAAAAATGGCGTCGACATAACCGATGATCGAGTTAAAACGAAATCCAATATGGCGGCAAAATATTAACATGTGCTTGAAATTTCTTTATGTACGTGATTAATTAGTTAGCGTTAATTAGTGATGGGACGATTAATCAGAATCGTATAGGAACCCTAATATTTCTTCACTCTTTCCTAATGTTGTAATGACAGTTCGTTTTTAAGGACCGTTTAAAATTTAAATATACCCATGGTTCCCACTCAGGAAAACGGGAAAAAGTCGGGAATTCTTTAAAAAAATTTCTCTGCCTTGAAAGTCGGGAAAAGTTATGACTAATCGGGAATTTATTTATATATATATATATATATATATATATGCCGAAGTAAAGGACTTTGATTAAGTCTCTGTCATGTTTCGATTCCATTTAATTAAAAATAAGTTACCAGTTTACAATTGTCTGCGCATGCGTTAAAAGGTCAAAGTTTACGCCTCGCCTAACCCATTCGCTAGCGTTTGTAATGCCAGTCGAATCAGCGAATAAAAAAAAATACATATCAATATGGTAATTTTAAGTTTAATGGTTTTGACGTGCAGGATATCTGTTAAAATCAGAACGCTCTCGAATTTCCTCAGTCTTGTAATATATAAATAAAACGATTGCGGCCTTGACCGTTGATCACAGCACGCTGTGGGCTGTGTGTTAGACCTCGGCCGGCAACAAGTGTAAGCGAATTTTAAAAATATCATTCCTTATCAGAATTCGAACTACAAAAGTGATAACGTGTAAATTAATAATATTATATACATGTACTGGAATATTAAGAAAATGATTTGATTTCATCGTCACGCGCGTGTTAGTGTCACAGACACGTATCTTACTGGTAACAAAGCAACAAGTCTAATTCACACATGGATCGAAAGTGAAAGAAGATAATAACATCTGGTATTTTTATTGAAATCTCGTAGAATCACACAATAGCCGGAAGTTTCGAAGAAAGCGAGCTGTCAACACTATTTTGAACTAAAAATGCATTGCTAGGCGAACTGACGAGGATCGAGATAACCAACATTAAGTTGCAAATTTGGCCCTCTTTTGTGCTCGAGGTATTAGGTTTCGGCGACTTAGAAAAATCGAATTAGCCGATGAAAAAATGCAAAGACAAAGAGAGAATTTGGCGGTTCCAATAAAAAACGTCGAGTTAGTGGGGTGGTCGAGCTAACCGAGCTCGAGGTAAGTGGGTTCGACTGTAGTTGTCAAATTTTTAAAAATGGAACCGGTTCAATAATGGGCATATGTTCCAAGCGTACACGTACACATGACGTATTTTAATATATCTAGTGCAGGGGTCGGGAAACCATGGCTCGTGAGCCAGATGTGGCTCTCAGACAAATGTTCGATTATGCACACAAAAAAAGTTTATTCAGACTCCTTTGATCTACATATAAATTGCATTTTTTTTTAAAAACAGCATAACAATGTTATTAAAAAGAATTCAGAGACATAATTATTGTACTTTTAGAGTTGAAATTACACAAAATCCACACAATTACTAGAATTTTTAGTTTTAAACATAATGTATTGCTTTCACAGGATTACTTTTCAAAATATGTGGTGTTTATGGCTCTCAAAAAGACAAAAAGTTTCCCGACCCCTGATCTAGTGGATTGTAGTGGATGTTATATGTCCCAAATGAGTCTGCATTACCCCAAAGAATTTCCTTTTGAACCCAGATTAGGTTATTTACCCCTGTTCGCCGACCTCTTTCTTACGGGATGCCCGTCAGTCAAATGAGGGATTTTTAAAAAAATACATTTTAAAAATATTATTTTTAAATAATTTTTTTTCTAAGCAAAGACGTTAACCGTGATGATTAATAGTCAATGTTTAATTTGTATGCAATAAACTAAAATGTAATCTAAGGATCTTAACACAGTTCGTTTTCTGAAGACCGGTTAAACGTTTTTAAAAACGCGGGTTACAATATTACAATGTAGACCTTCACTAAATAAATAATTAATGCTTAAATGACAATAAAAGTGATTTCAAACATACTTATTTTCATATTTAAAAAAAAATTTTTGGAGAGTCAAAGCTTTGTGACGTATTTTTAGAGGTGGGGTCTAACTTTATGTGACGACGCGTGACGAGGGAGGGGGGGAGGGGGTCAAAAATCTGCCAAAATCGTGTGACGTCATTTATGGACGGCCCCTTAGTAATTTACAATTGTTAGACTGTTTGTTAGTATTCTATTTGAATTTGTAGCTTGTGCAGCTGAACTTTATTTACTATGACTATACTAGACTATAAATTAGTCTACAGTATATATGTACCGTAGTACATGTGGTACATTACTTAGAATAAATACTCAAGAAATTCAAGATCATTGTCTTTATTGCTAAAGCAGTATCAGTAGAGGTAGGCCTATTTTTTTAAAAATCAAATACAAATGCTATGGCAGCATTTGAGGACTGAGTGTATTGTTGCCTGACCTAGTTTTTGGGACATTTAGTGAAATGGAGAGGAGGTGAGAGCCAGTGGATCTCTACACTCCGCCCTGCACGCATACACAAGAATAATTTAGCCTACCTTGAATTCTGATTACCTCTCATATATATTTCTCTCTTAACTCTTTGATATTTTAGCTTTGATTTTAAGATGTCATAATATTCTGATTGGTGTATTAAAGTAATTAACAAAGGATTAGAAAAGCAGCTGGAAAATTCAGACCAAAAAAAACAACATGAAAATTTTGCTGATATCAAAAGTAGTAAAACCATAGTAAATTGATATTTATCTGCCAGTCTTACAGAAAGAACAGACAATGTCTCGAACTGTCAATCTCTCATTTGAAAGTAAAGAACAGAGTGAAGGAGTGGGTGCAAGGGTGAGACGCAGTATTGGACGCCCTGAGGTTAGTTGTCTGCATGTTAACATGTAGCAAAAAAAATTATTATGAAGTTTGAGAGAAAAAGCAAATAATTCAAAGATAGAAAACAAAATCATTTCCTTCCGTAATAACTATGTTTGACTATCTCAAATATTTGAGTGTTCCGTAATCACACCTTCTTAGTCACATTTCATTCACATGCTAATAATTTTATTAAGTTTATCACATTATTTTTATACAGCTGCGCAACTTTGACCCCTTCCTTATGCTTGATGAATTCTGTGTCAAAGCTCCAGCAGGATTTCCTGATCATCCACATAGAGGGTTTGAGACAGTAAGTGGTTAAGCTAATCAAAGTAAGTTGATGCTATCTTTTGGATTTTGCATGTGCACAAAGTTGAGCAGCGTAATTCAGGATTGACAATAAAAGCTCATAAAATGAGTACAGATCAGAAATTTAATTTATCTTATAAAGTAGAGTTATTTTAATATTAAAATTTTTAAAACTAAATATGATATAAAATGAAAAAATGTGCCTATCAATGTTCCCTCTAAGTCATTTGTGTGCATAGTTGCTCAGCATTCATTTTTGTGAAAAATTTTACACCCCTCATATACAGATATTATATTATCTGTCACATCTGATTAACATAATTTTGTGACGTAAGGTCACGTGTACAAGAGACGCGGGAAGAAAGGAGCATTTCTATTGGTTGAGAGTGTTGGGCGAACAGTTGTGTGTAGACTTCCGTCGAGGAAGGTTGTGTGATGAATGAATCAAGATTTCCACATTATATTACCTCAAATTATATCTGTGTGTATATATATATATATATTAAAGTTGTTTTGGATAAACGAATTCTTCAGTGAATTATTGTACACAAGATTAATTATTGTGAGAACCCCTACATAGAAAGAGAAATATAAAGTTATCGTTACATTATCCTTATCAAAATTTGCTTGCGCGAAAATTATAAACTGCTGCCCAGCATCAGTCAGATATCTACGTGGCCATGAAGCTTAAAGGGAACATTGTTGGCAATATATTATTCATAGAAATAAATTGCATTAAAAAAATAATGTTTAGAAATACACACACACATAATAATATATATTTTAAAAATGTGACGAAGCCATGGGAGAACCACACAAAAAAAATTAATAAATAAAATGTTTGAAATTCAAATCTCATTAAATTAATCTTAAGGTCAACTATTTCAAAAGTATATATTTAAAAATAAATGTATATAAGCCGTTTGATGTAGGCCTGTAATTATGCAAGCTTGTGAGTGGTGAGTGTAAAATTGTATCTTTCCTACAGGTTACTTATATGTTGAGTGGTGAAACTAATCATGAAGATTTTCTTAGACATAAAGGAAAGATAGGAGCAGGTGACCTCCAGGTAAAAATCTGGACTGTGTATAACTACCCTGGTCTATTTTATTTCAAAGAAATTAATATTTTTACAAATCAACTTGTAACATGACCAGGTCCGATATTATAATTTGAAATATTTTGAGATGACCATTTCATGTTTCAAAGTTTAAAAACTCCATGCACATCTCCACACTTAATCTGACAGTGGATGACAGCTGGCCGCGGCATTGTTCACTGTGAAATGCCTGGAGGGAATGAGGCATCTCGTGGTCTTCAGCTGTGGGTAAATTTGAGACGCTCTGAAAAATTAATTCCACCAGCATATCAGGAACTTGTGGACAAGGACATCCCCAAGGGAGAGAAGAATGGGGTTACGGTGAAAGTAATTGCTGGCGAGGCCTTTGGAATAAAGGTATCTATCTATTTCCTGTCTCTTTGATAATTGAAAACAGTTTAGTTGTACTGCAGTTAAGTATTTAAATGAAATAATTCCCTTATGTACTGACAAAATTGTCCTGTCAAAAGAAAAGTAGCTTCCTTTAGCTTTTGATTTCATTAGAAAAATATTTGTATATTCTTAAACTTTGATTAATCTCAAATATAAAAAGATAAAAACAACAAATGAATTATGTTTAATAATAAAATAGGATTAACAGCAAATATATAACAACAGTATTTTTAGGGACCTCGTGTGAACACATACTAAATATAGATGCAACATACTAAAGCACACTTAGATTGAAATCACGCAAGATCACACCTTTCCTAGAAGTCTTAAGGAAATGGTGATTTTCATGCTATTTATAAATTTAAAATGCAAGATTGTGTTGCTATGTGCCAAGATGCATATAAATGCAACAGGAGTAATACTGCGAGGGCGCATTTAGTCACATCAGGACCGAATGAGTTCATATCATTTTTAACTTTATTGATTTACTTTTTTATATAGTTATTAAGAGATCTTGGATAACATTTCCTAACAGAAGAGCTCTACCTAATTAAAAAAATAAAATTTTAGTCCCCAGTTTACACCCGCACACCAACTTATTACCTAGATTTCAAGATGTCCCCTGGCTCAGTACTAGATCAACCTGTCCCAGCAGAGTGGAACACCTTTGTCTACATCCTATCAGGGGAGGCTTGGTTTGGTAAGTTTCTGATTACACATAGATCAATTTAGTCAACAAATGGCCAATGTGGCATGTCATGAATAGATCCAGAAGTTTTTGAAATATTAAAATATTAGAGATTTTTTTCATTCAATTCATATATCTTCCATTATCAGGGCCGGAAGGCAAAGAAAAGTTGTGCAAGGCCCATCATACAACAACATTTAATAAAGATGGTGAATCAATACATGTCAATAATAAGGTAAACACAGTCAAATTCCCAATAACTCTAGGATACTTACATACTGTAATGGCCATTTGTTCTACTATTTTTTAAAAAATATTGTCCCTAATTATTTCCTGTACATTTGTTCTTCTCAGGGATCTGAAGTTTGTCATTTTGTCTTAATCTCAGGGCAACCCATTAATGAACCCATTTTTCAACATGGTAAGCAACACCAAAATGATCATGCAATACATCATATTTCTTTTTTGGCATTATAAGATGATTTTTCTGTTGCTCTGTACATTGCTTTTAGTATTTTATTGTTTATGTGTCAAAGAGGAAATTTACTTTTTTTCATAGTCCTTATTCTTGTTATCTTTTAAATGTTTTTTAAACAATTTTTTTTTCCATCCCCGTCAAGGTCCATTTGTGATGACAACCCAAGAGGAAGTTAGAGAAGCCTTTGATGACTACAGATTTAATAAAAATGGATTTGAGAATGCAGCTACTTGGAACTCCGAATATGCTAAATAGTGTCCTAGTGTTCTATAATTAAACTATCTGTATCTGTCCATAGTAATAGTTTGTCTTTTTTATTATGTTGAATATTCATATCTTTCATAAATACAATAACATGTATAATTATATTAGTTTATTTTAATTTTCAAAATCAACTTTTAATTACTTAGTTGTATTAAGTACAGAAATTCTTAGTCTTCATGAATAACACTTCACTCACTGTTAACATATTTCCTTGTACATATTATTTTTTAAATACAAAAAGAAAAAAAATTCTTATAATAAATGTATACAATAATTAAATGAATTGCAGTGTGTTTTTGTCTTCATTTATATTTTTGTTGATATTTTTGCACAATGACAAAAAGAGCATTTGAAAGAACAAAATTTTTTGCACACGGGTTCTTCCCAAACTTTTTCAGAATCTAAAATTTTGAATGTTTAACATATTTTATAACTTTACATTTTTATTTACTGTACTTTGGGAAAGGTATATATATATGTTATAAATATTACTTTTTGTTTTGATGCAAAGGTTTTGATTTTAAAACCTACGGCATCAAATTAAACGTGAAAAAAAAATAAATAACTACATTCTTATATTGAATTTTACAGCTCCCAAGGGTAATGCAAGAAACACTTTGTGAACCATTGATCTAACAGAAATTTTGTTACACTATTATGTAAACCCTCAAAATTTTGGAATAATTCTTTATTTCCTTCCATTTTTTAATATTAGTAAAAGTTGCGCATATACTTATATTTTTTAATTGAATGCCCATAAAGCCTTGTTTACTTCCAGAGACTGAAAGGGATCAAACTAGTTTCATCCTTCGTGTAAAAAAATATTTGGATTTGATCAGTGTTCAAGTTTTGCTGTTGACATTTAAATTCAATGTGTTTGTTTGATAATGTGTTTGTTTGATAATCATATCTGATATAGTTGTCAGAGACATTTATTGTAATTTTGACCATTAATTTTAATAGAATTTTTAGTTCTTTTATTTGATTTAGAAACTAATTACATCCTACTCATTCCTTTCTTGTCAAGTGACTTTGAATTATAGTGACATAAATTAAAGCAAATGTATCTAAATCTAACTTTCTTTAACTCCGCACAAATTTGTTTCATGGTGTATAGTTTTTCTTATTTTAAGTTTTTATAGCTAACACGAATCATGATTTTTTTTTCTCTACCACTACACCAGCTCATCTTAACTACCATTTCAAGAACATCGACAACAAAACTTTAAAGGCTAATATCTTTGTAATCACCAGTTAATAATGTCTACCAATTTTAAAACTCTCTGCATGATGAATTGATGGAATGGAATAGCCTTGTGAGAGTAGGGCATCTTTATAAATCTTACATGATATTATTTTAACATAAATTATAAATTACATTTTGTTGACATTTTACTAATTACACATGAATTGTTCTGGGATTAAACATATTTTATAAAGTCATATCCTATTGGTTTTTTATAATTATTACTAATATCCTACATGTGGATGAAAATCAGCAGTCCCGAGCCTGATGCTCTTTATGGGTCTTCCCAACCCCCCCCCAGCTCTATCGCCCCCTAAGAGACCTAACTGCTGAGAGACGGAGCGGTCCCTTCTGAAGCGGCCGATTGGGCAACCAAGACACAAGTCGAAAATGCCTCCCACTGAAAGTGACCTCACAAGGAGAGGTGGAGTTTTCCCTACTTCGACTCGCTACCGCTTCGGCGCCACCCTGGCAAAGTACACGAGTCACTCATAAACGCCCGCACCACGTTTTTAGTCATAATATATAAGAGTACTTACACTTATAAGTTTTAAATTATTTTCTTCTTTTTAGTCCAGTTATAAAAATGTGGTTTTTAATAATCATTTTTTTTTACCTTTATTTATTTATTTATATAAATGATTTACCCAACAACATCTCAGGAGAAAAAAAGTTAGGTTATTTGCTGATGATTGTATAATCTATAGAATAATTAAATCAGAACAAGATAGCAAAATTTTACAAAAAGACTTAGATGAATTGATAAAATGAGAAACTAACTGGAGTATGTCTTTCCACCCAGAAAAGTGTCAACTGTTAAGAGTAACAAAGAAAAAGAAACAAATAAATTCAAAATACAGTATTACATTCATGGAAAAGAACTGACCCAAACTAAAGATGCAAAATACTTAGGAGTCTTAATAAATGAGAAACTATCATGGAATCCCCATGTCAATGAAGTTATTAAAAAATCATACAAAACCTTTGGCTTTATAAAAAGAAACTTTCACAAATGTAATAGAGATATAAAACTAAAATGCTACCTCACTTTGGTGAGACATGTAACATGTACTAGAATATGCATCTTCCACCAAAGAAAGCATTGATAAACTAGAACAAATTAATAAAAGAGCTGCCAGATTCATTACTGGAGAATATTCAAAACTGACAAGAATAACACCATTAGTTAACTCATTAAACCTTGAAACACTAGAGGAAGAAGAACCAAGAGCAAAGTAGTAATCATACATAAAGCAATTAATTCTAATTTAGAAATACAACACAAAGATAACTTAATACAACCCTCAGATAGACATATTTTAAGGATAAAAACACCTTTCTTATTCCGTATGCAAGAACAAACGCATACAAATTTTCGGGTTCCCTGACAAACGCGCACAAGACAATCGCGCACACAACAAACGCACACAGATAATTCCGCAATGACACAAACGCGCACAGAACAAACGCAAACACCGATAGTGATAGTTGTGCACACGGACAATGGCGCAAACCGACAAACCTAACCCTAATCCTAACCAGTGTGCGCGATTGTCTTGTGCGCATATGTCTGGTCACCAAATTTTCGTTCTTCCCGTCCGGAATTCGGGCGTGGAATGGGTTGCCTGAAGAAACCAGGATAGCCAACACTTTATCAACATTTAAATCTCTAATAAAAATGCAGGACTAATCATAAACCATATATAAGCGTAGGACGCAATAATCTTCTGAATAGAAGGAGCGTCTGTCAACAGATAAGATAATGATAAGATAAGATGTTTCAAATCACTTTTTACTTTTTAGTCATTTAAGTATGTATTTAGTATAAGTATAAGGCTGGACTCTAAAATCTTAAAACGCGTGAATCCATTTAAAATGTCATTAAATAAATTGTAAGCAATCAAACATTTAAGTGGAACTTTTATTTAAAGTTGCGTGTTTGGATGGGACGTCACAGTTCTCTAACCCCCCCCCTCCCGTCACAAATGTGCCCTCCCCCTTAGGAACGGGACATCATTTAAATATATATATAGATGTACATGTTACATACATATTTTTTGTTAATAATAAATTTTCTCCATGAATAAGAAAATATTTTTTTTTAAATTTGAGATTTTCAAATAAAATTTTTTAAATTATTTGTAAATTAAAGTCTGGTTTTTGATATTGAATATGCCATAACCATGGCCATAGGTCTTTCCATTCTCATATTAGTATAAGGGGCCGTCCATAAATGACGTCACGCAATTTTTTTCCGATTTTTTACCCCCTCCCTCCCCCTCGTCACGCGTCGTCACAAAAACTTAGACCCCCCCCCCTATAAAAATACGTCACAAATCTTTGACCCCCCCCCCACAACAACAACTTATTTTCTATTCGACAATAAGTATATTTCAAATCACTTTTATTGTCATTTAAGTATTTATTATTTATTTAGTGAAGATCTACATTGTAATATCGTAACTCGTGTGAAGCATTTTTTAGAAACGTTTAACTGGCCTTCAGAAAACGAACTGTGTTAACATCCTTAGATTATATTTTATTTTAATGCATACAAATTAAACATTGACTATTAATCATCACGGTTAACGTCTTTGATTAGAAAAAAAAATTATTAAAAAAAACATTTTTAAAATGTATTTTTTTTAAATCCCTCAATTGACTGACGGGCATCCCGTAAGAAAGAGGTCGGCGAACAGAGGTAAATAACCTCATCTGGGGTCAAAAAGGGAAATCTTGGGGGGTAATGCAGACTCATTTGGGACATATAACATTATAACATCCACTACAATCCACTAGATATATTATAATACGTCATGTATACATGTACGCTTGGAACATATGCCCATTATTGAACCGGTTCCTTCCAGATAATGCATTTTTTAAAAATTTGGCAACTATGAAATGTAGATTTCTTACCTACGTACTATACGAAGACACACAAATCTACCCTACTTTCATTTATATTGACACGAGTGACAATAATCTTAATCCACATGACTTGTCTGTATCACGTATCATTTCTGTGATATTTAAAATTAATGGCATAAAAACTGAGCTAAGAAGAAAAGTTGTTTTGTGCTCCTCTCGAATTGAGATGTCAAGAATTTTATGCATTCAATAAAGTTAATGAATATTTGACTAATTTTAAATGGGCTCATTTACCATTATATCTAGAATCTAGAAGACTAGAATGGCCAGGGGCGTTTGACCAAAAACCCATCGAACAATTATATAAAACTTAAAACCTTTTTAATTCTATCAAATAGATCCCCCCTTCCCCTTTTAAAGAAAAAGGATATTCCGTGTCGTTTTGACTTAAAATATCTACACATAATCCTATTCAGATCATTTTTAGACACTTGTCATGCATGTAAAACTCACCAGTAGAATTTTCGCTAACGACGCTCCCCCAAATCCCCGAGTCATGTGAGCAGGACCTAGAGTCTGGGGGTTGGGGGGAGGGGGGTAACGCACACATAAACTTGTATATTTTGGGGTAACGGGCAAAAAAGTTCGAGAGAACCAAACGGAGCTGCGGTTACATCACAAATGCTTTGATGTCAACATCAAACGACGCAGTGTAACAATCTCATATGTTATCTTGTGGATTCTCAAACTTAAGGATTATAATTAGATTTAATTTTCGTGTCTTGATAGCTTACGCCAACCAGCGTCTGATGGCCTACCGACCGGCACATTGAGAAGCACTGATTTAAAAAAAAAGTCATTAAATAAATTGTAAGCGACCAAATATTTCAGTGGAAGTTTTATTTCAAGTCACCCTTTTGATGTGACGTCACATTTCTTCAAACTCCCTCCCCCCCCTCGTCACGCATCGTCACAAAAGTGTGACCCCCTCCCCCCCCTTTTTTAGGTGCGTGACGTCATTTATGGACGGCCCCTTAGTCATATACACCCTATTTATTAAATATTGTCAATAACTGAAGACGTAATCATTTGAACGGACCCAAACAGATGAAATTAAATTTCTCACTATATAATTATTTTAAAGTTTAGTCTGTATATCATGTAAAGACTATATTACATAATATATAATATAATTATTATAATTATAATTATTTTTAAATTTAGTCCTTACGATGTAAGTATTGTCAATTTAATTAGTTAGACTCTAACTTAGAGAAACATGAAATTTAATTGTGTTTGCTTTTAGAAAGTACATTGAGACTAATTAATAATTACAATCACCACACAATTTGAATAGTGGGTTTTTCTTCATTTTTTTTTAATTTGCAGGGTAAGTAACTTTTACTTTTTCAAGGGGAATAAATATATATTATAATTTTATAATTAAATATTATTTTTTTAAGTGTTGTTTTCCTTTTAAATGAAACTACAAAACAAAATTTAAATATAATTATATAAATTATATTTTAAAAATAACAATTTATTTATATTTTAAATTACATTAAATTTAAAAAACATTTATATATATATACAATTTCAATAACTAAAACCATGTTATTTTAAATAAAAAATAACAACAGCATATAAATAACCTGCCTCCCCAATCTTATGTACTGTTCACGCAGTACATATACTAAAATTGGAACGATACAGAGAAGATTAGCATGGCCCCGTGCGCAAGGATGACACGCAAATTCGTGAAGCGTTCCATATTTTTTAAAATGTTATTTAATCTCTAAGACTTGAATTTTGGAATATATGTATTTATCTTTTTACACGAAAAACAAAACAAAATTAATCAGAGAAATTCACATATAAATATTATATATGGCGCCAGGAGTAAAAAGATAAATGACTGTAATCTATGTATATGGATTACTTTTAATTAGTTAATTAGTCTTAGTCTTTGCTTATGTCTTATGTTATGAATTTATTATTACAATAGTAATGTAATCATGGGGGTGGGGCTTTCCAATATGATAAAATGGTTATTTTAGGTGAACTACAAAATATAGCAATGTTGAAATGACGTGGCCATGGTAGTTTAATTCAATTATATTTAGATTTAATTCTTTCCCATTTAAGACTGGCTATTATAATAGAATCTATTCACTATTATCTATGTATTTAATTACTTTTAATTAGTTAATTAGTCTTTGGAATTTATTATTACAATATTAATATTTTTTAGTAATCATGTGTACTCATGGTCAATAGAAATTAAGCTAAATAAAATAATAATAGTAGTGATCAATCAGAACAAATTTTTGTGAATACAAGTAGAAGTTGGTTTTTAGTCTGGCTAGAGTACTAGTCACTAGTGCTTCTCATTCTCAAACTTTTTAGTATGGCGGACCGACAGGAATTTTTCCATTGCTCCAGTGACCGGTGTGCCATTTTCGCTGTTCTGATGTGGTAGCGAATTGTAATATATTTTTTTCAGTATTGGCGATATTGTCAAAAAGTTGATATATTCTCTAGTTATTAATAATGGCTGCAAATGGAGGATTATAATTAAATTTTCCATTATTTTCTTGATAACCCTGCGGACCGATGGCGGATGGCCCAGGAACCGACACCAGTTCGCGGACCACCACTTTGAGAAGCATTGAGCTAGACAGTAGATTCTGCTACTCCCACCCCTCCCGCAGATAGATTTAGCTTCATAACAAATGGTCATTAAAAGTGATGGGGACAACAACAAAACAAAAAAAAAGGGGGGGGGAGTAAAATAACAAGACTAATATCAAAATGAACCGATATTAAGAGCATGCTATTTTAAGTAAGTATTTATAAGATAATTAAAATCCACATATGTTGTAGTTGTACAACTGTAAGATTGGCGGAGGCGGGCGGCCCAGACTGGAGTCATCAGTGAGTACAGACAGCCGTGGGAATTAACTGTTCTTGAAAAGGAAGTGGAGCTAATTTAAACTTAGCTATCATTAAATGAAAGTGGATAATTAGAAATAAAATATAATAAAATATAATTATAATTCCCTTTTAATTCAAAAATTCATACATTGTCAAAAGATAAAAAAAATGAAGAACAAAATGACTGGTGTCAAGATACAGAAAAATAGTTTAATATGAAAATCAATGTCTGTACATAATCATTAACAATCAAAGTAACCACTCTTTTTCATTGGCCTGTTGTTATAACATTTTCATTGAAGAGGAATGTTGATAATATTCCTTAAATGGTTTTTCATTTTTTCATATGAACAGTATTCCACATGAGTAAACTCATTGTTCAGCCTCATTGGATTTTGCAACTCAGCCTTAAATTTAATTTTAACAAAATGAAAAGAACTACCCTGCCGAATACACTTCTATATCCAGGAGAATGTACATAATTATGATAATGCTACAGAGCAATTATTTTATAGTATTCTATGATTTTAAGTTTAAGCAAGTGTCTTTGGATCATGGGGGAATAAACAAACATAAAAATAAAGCAGAAATATATAGTTGAATATTAATAAAACCCTTATAGGAAAAATATCTTTGCCTTTAGGATATCAATAGATACAGAAAATAATGAGGATAACATGAAATTTTTTGACATATAATGCCATTTACTGTAACAATACTTCTTCACCTGAAACAATACTTATTCACCTGAAACAATACTTATTCACCTGAAACAATACTTATTCACCTGAAACAATACTTATTCTTCGTTGATTCACACTAAACAACTTAATTTCATAAAGTTTTTTTATTTTTATTATATTATAAAGGATCTTCAGCAGCACAAATATTGAAATAACACAAAATATCAAGGTTGAATTTGAAATTATCTTCACAATAGCCTAAAGCTGACCTGATGTTTCAAAATTGGGGTAAAAGAAAGGATTTAGACAAATCCTGCCATATTCTTTCTTTGTGGCAAAACAATTTTTAAACTTTTAAAAATAAAATTTTAACAATAACATTCTGATTATGCTCCTAGTACATGACAAACTTTCATTTCAAAACTAAAGAAATTGTGTGTCAATTGTACCCTCAATCAGGCTCACTATACGGGCTATTTTTGGGATCGACAGAGAAACTTGTGTGTGTGTCATGACAGCAATTTTAACCTCCGCCTGAGCGAAAATGGTCTTAACAAATATTGATTTTTTTTTCTCTTCTTTTTATTTACGAGAACAAATTATAAGGCTATCACGCTGAACTTGAGATATTCTTGTAAAAAGCTAAATACTTGAATTGTAATTTATTCTTGTTGCTCAACTAATCAAGTGAAGAAGTGCAGTATTGGCATTAGTATTAGAAATGATAGGGAGAAAAACATGATTGATGGCTATGTGAATGGCAGGCACTTATTTACAAGCTTGCATCAAATAAACAACTTGGTTTGCAGGAGCCTCAGCAAACAAGCTGTGAGAACCCTTGGTTGTTTCATGCCCCTCCACACATGCTAAAAATTTTTTGCTGTATATCCTTTCTGAATGAACTGGTATTTAAATTTGATGAAATGACTGAAGGAAACAAAAAAATTGTCTGGGTTCTCATGGCTGATTTGCTGTGTTTGCCGCAGCCAAATGATGGTTTCAAAACTCATGAAGACACAAATATGATCAACAAGATACAAAATTTGATTCCTGCTTTAAAAAAAATTGTTTCTGTCTAACACTTTCTTCCTCTAATTAACAACAATTGATTGATATTCTACCGTGTGATTGTAAATGTTGCAATTCCAGAAAGTATTCTTATAATAAAGGCTCTTAGTTGTCTGACCATAAGGTGCTCCAAATCGACACATCATCTGACAGAGCAGACATCCTGCAGCAATGAACAGTTTTGTGTTTTAGCTCACAGATGTCATACTTAGTGGGGGTTCTTTACTTGCTGCCCTTTTTTTCTTGAAGTATCTCTGAAAATCATACAAAAATAAGTCAGTGCAACATTCTTTTGAAACTAGAAAACTTTAGTATGCTAAAATAACTACTTTGAATAACTTAATATCGTTTAATAAAACGTATTTAATTTTGCATCACTACAGACAAAAGTCTACATCTGTTCATTGGAACTGCAAAGTAGCATTTATTCTTAAATGTTTAGGAATTTGTAATAGATAGAGCTTAAGTGAAGGAATTTGTATGGCAATACCTTCTTTAGTTGGCAGAGGGTTTTTCTCAGCTGTCTTGGCATGTTTCAGCTGGTTCTTCTCAAAGCCTTCAATAGAGTTGCGGAACTCATTTTCTTGTTTCTCAAGCTGAATAGCTGGGGAAATAAATCAGATTGGAATAATTTCCCGAGTATGTACATGCACCTCTCATATATGTTTCAAACAGTTAACCATACGTAATTAATTTAAATTTGATGGGGGAATTTTTAGGCCACCCCTACAAGATTGTCATTTTTTTCAATTCTAACATTTTAAAAACCCTATCAAGAACAATCAGTGTTAATGTATGTATGTAAAAGACAATGATGATATTGTTAGGTCAACTGTACCTTCAGTAGGAGGGAGGGATGTATGTATGTAAAAGACATTCCGAAGAGGAAGGGGATGTATGTATGTATGTATGTATGTATGTAAAAGACAATGATGTTATTGTTGGGTCAACTGTACCTTCAGTAGGAGGGAGGGATGTATGTATGTATGTAAAAGACAATGATGATATTGTTAGATCAACTGTACCTTCAGTAGGAGGGAGGCATGTATGTATGTAAAAGACAATGATGTTATTGTTGGGTCAACTGTACCTTCAGAAGAGGGACGGGATGTAAATGTATGTATGTAAAAGACATTCAGAAGAGGGAGGGGATGTATGTGTGTAAAAGACATTTAGAAGAGGGAGGGGATGTATGTGTGTAAAAGACATTCAGAAGAGGGAGGGGATGTATGTGTGTAAAAGACATTCAGAAGAGGAAGGGGATGTATGAATGTAAAAGACAATGATGTTATTGTTAGGTCAACTGTACCTTCAGTGGGAGGGAGGGGATTTTTCTCCTGTGTTTCCGTGTGCTTGAGGCTTGCCCTCTTGAAGGAGCTGATGGAGTTTTTCAGTTCCTGTTCTTGCTTCTCTTGTTCAATCTCTGGGGACAGTCAACAAACAAATTTTTTTATAATTCTTATAAGGAGTCAATGTCTAAATGGGACTATGCAATTTTATGTTTAAGAGTTGTTTTTTTCCATTACATTTTTTTTTACTTTAGATAGTTATTTATAGCCATTTTAATTTAATAGTGATTTAATTTTTAAAAACTTTTTATACAACAGATTCAAATCATTTAAAATTAATGAACACGTTTTGTTTAAATATAGCGAATTATTAATGTTTTTCAAAATGTATTTTGAAGTACATGTGCCATAAACAAGCATGCCTCGTTGACAGATATTAATTGATAATCAACGAAATTCATGGAAAATAATGAAATCATTTATAAATACAATGTACTATTATTTTTTTATAAATACAATGTACTATTATTTTTTTTATAAATACAATGTACTATTATTTTTTTTATAAATACAATGTACTATTATTTTTTTATAAATACAATGTACTATTATTTTTTTATAAATACAATGTACTATTATTTTTTTATAAATACAATGTACTATTATTTTTTAACAATAACTTAAAAATTAGTATATTTGTATATTATGTCACAGAGTACAGTATTTATTTCTTTTAAATACAGATCTTAATGTTCCTGATATAAAATTAATACAATCATAAACAAAATAATTGCAGTGCAGTGTTACTGCAGTGTTTTGCATACACTTTTTTAAATTAAAATTAATTTATTACATGCTAAAACATTCAAAATATATTTAAAAATTTATTACAATTCAAGAAGTAATTTAGGATTATTTGTTAAAACTCTTTCAAATGAAGGTAAGAACAGATATAAAATTAGGAGATATCATTTAAATGTAAGATTATTTTTTTTAAACACAGCAAATACATGGTTCAGTTTAATTTACGCTTTTTAATGACTCGCTTATTAGTTGATGCCAGTAGTGTGACTAAGGGTCAAATGTTAGCTCTTTACCATTCAGAAAGTGCTCAATGTGTGAATCCAATAAACAAGACAATATTAAAGCTATCTGATTATTCTCTAACATTTTTAGTTCATTCAGGTAACCTTTTCATTGAGTACCCATAATATGAAAGAATTTGGTCAAATTGAAGTTTGTATATAATTTTTATAAAAATTTTGTTTCTTTTTTTTCTGGGGATGTAGTTATTTAGATATAAATATAAGAGTTACAAGTGAAAAATTTGGTGATTAGTTGTTTTTTAATTCGTTGAAAGAGAAATAAATATTCTAGTTGACTAAGATAAAATATCTCTAAACTTTATAAAAGGTATAACTTTTAAATCAAGACAATCAAAAGGGCTGGAAGGTAGTACATGTAATATAAAAAAAATAAGGAGGGTAGTAATAGTAATAGAATTACAAGGTAGTTGTTTTCAAGCTCTAAAAACATGAAATTTTCAGTGTACTAAAAGAATATTTACATTAATTGAGTTTAATTTCTAAATAAGATCTTGATATAGTGTTCTAGATGTAATTTTATATGGAGATGACTTTGAGATTTTCTTTTTTCAAAATTTCAATTAGATAGATTTGCTTTTTAAGATATGTCCAGGATTCAATAACTGAGTATCATTTGTCAAATTATAAAATATATTGTAAACTTTCCTTATGAGAAATCTTAACATTAAATTATCAAATACGGTTCAGTTAAAAGATATTGCTGAGAGAATATAGTGGTTTTTGTTATATAGTTTTTTTTAAAATAAATTCTTTCAAAACATTTTTAAAAGGAAAAGATTTTGGATGAAAAGCAAACAAAAGACCGACAACAACACATGGGATTGAAAATGCTGTCAACCAGAAACATAGGGGTGAGTGAATATTTCTATTTGACTCCTCTCCAAAACAACAAAAATTGTAATTAAACATTGAACATTTAAAAAAATGAAGTCGTGCTGAAACAAAACTGGTCAAAACAACCATTTTTAATTTGTTGAATGATTGAGAATTTTTTAATTGGCCTATGATATAAGACTGGGTTTGATTGATTAGTTGATTTTTTGATGTACATAACATAACAGTCAGTGAAAAAACAAATTATTAGACACAATATCAATATTCTGGGTATGGAACAAGCTGAAAAAAGTATAGCAAATGATGGATGGGCGAAAAATGGCAATGTACCATCTTCTGTAGGGAGCACAACTTTGACCTCAGTTTCTGTGTGGTTAAGATCTTCCAAATGAAATGAGCCGATTCTCTCCCTTAGCTCCTGCTCTACTTTTTCATGCTGAATATCTGTTTAGGATCCATTAGTAGGAAATATATAGTAGATGGGGACAAACTGTTGTCATAACCATGGGGACAAACTGTTGTCATAACCTTTACTTTGAAAATGCTCAGCTTCAACTTTTTTTGTATAAAATACATTAAAAACTCGATACCATAAAATACCATTAAATTTTGTTCAAAAACAATATTAACTATTTTTTACATTGAAAGTCAAATGTTGTTGTATTAAAATGGTTAAATTCCCTTTTCCCCTCTTTATGAGATTGGTGAGTTTTTAAGGAGATTATTCTAGTTTTAAGTTGATGAGTGAAATAAAGTTATGGTGAATTAATAACAGATTAAAAAGCCTTGAGGATTAATTGTGCTTCTGTATCAACTCTATTGCACTAGGGTAGGCAAAACAATGTTGTTATATTTTAAATTGATATTTATAATTTAAAAATGACAAAAACATAAGTTTTAAGGTCATCTAAAATAAGGATGGGTTTGGAAAGGAAAATTTTAGAACAATTTTGAGAAAAAGTCAAATTGAACCTACATTATCCAACATCCCTGAATAAGTTTCAAATGAAAGGCAAATCTATCGTTAATTATTAAAATCAATTTTTATAACTGTTTATTTTTTAAATATTTTTCTGACTGTTGCAATGTGTGCATAGTCATTCTAACATTATAATTTTTAATGTTTATTTTATTTATTTAAATTTTGGTTTATACCATTATATACAAGGTTGCTCTGAAACATGAATTTTAACCTATCTTGCACTCTTCCCAACCAGGAAAAAAGAATAACTAAAAATAAATACCATTTTGATTTTGTTGTCATAACATTAGGAATAGTAAACAATTAAATGTACATGTATAGGTAACTGCAAATGTTACAAGAATCGATGGGATAAAGCTTGCTACCTTTGAGTTTTGCAACAGCTCTGGGTCCATATTTTTTAAAATTTATAATATGACCCATCACAGTAATTTTATAATTCAAAAAAAAACAATGGAAATTAGGATCTATCATTAAAACTATTTAAGATAAATCTTCTTAAGCTGGGGTTTCGGGCATGGAGGCCAAATGGAAGGATGGGGTGGAGCAGGTAAGGGCCCTACGTGGGCTGTAGCGCCATTGATGATAATGATGACTTCTGGAAGTTAATACATCACTGAAAGTAACTAATCATGCAATCCGCTAAGTTTTAAAATTGCTGGAATTTAAAAAGAAACAAAAACATGAAATCATAAGGAAGGACTCAAATAAAAATCCAGAAAATATTTATATCCTGAAACGTCTGGGTATTTAAAATTTACTGTATCAAAGCCAGATAACGAAACTGAAATTCGCTAACGGAGAAGTTGATAAACTTTAAAGCCTTTAAATTTAACAAAATAATACAAAAAAGAGAATGCATCAAAACTTTTTGAAAAGAAAAAAAATTACAACATCTTAGCGGGAGAAGCAATAATGAAAATAAACAGGCAGATTTGGGGGATGTTAATTTTGTGTACCATCTTCAGTCGGAAGGACTATCTTAACCTCTGTTTCAGTATGGTGGAGATCTTCCACATGAAAAGATCCTATTCTCTCCCTTAGTTCTTGTTCAACCCTTTCATGATGAAGATCTGGCATTAAATGGGTGTGTACGGTAATACATCTACATGTAATAGCAATTGTAACTATTATAATAACAGGTTGTCTAATTAATAAAACAAAGGTAAGGTTTGAAACAATGTCAGTGTTGGTGTGGAGCAATATAATTTAACTAAAGATAATGGGAAGACAGAAGAAATTATTGCTTGATTTTTTTTAAAACCAATTAATAATATGTTTTTTTATCAAATTATTATAAATCTCATAAATGACCTTCAGTATTAATTTTTTTTTAAATACCAAAAGGCAGGTTTGGTTTAAGAGACCTGTATTAATATTATCAAACATTATTATGTTTGCCATTTGGTTTTTGTTGGGTTTTTTTTTACCCCTTTAAAATGCTGCATCTGTGAAAGATTTAAACTGTATTTTATGAAGATGTTAGGAACACAAGGGTTGACTTATAGTGAATTGATCATATCTAAATGTTCATTTAAATCAAACAACTATGAGTTGACGATCTAAGGTTTGGAAACTCGAAATAGCGCTGTCTTAAAACAATCTGTGAACACTGATGTAACTTGCTCCACTTGTTTATTAACCCTTTGTTTTCAACCAAATTCAGATCTCAAAGTAAAAAAATAATAAAATTATCTTTACTATTTTAATGCTAATAATGTTAAAATTAAAAACTTTTTTAAACATATAAAAACTTATGATTTTTATCATGGTTCAAAAACAGAACATTTAAGCAGGTTTGTAAATAACAATAAAATCAATTGATTGTTCTTGGATAACTGATAATAAATCAATGTTATATGCATTCTGATAGCTGTAAGCACTGGCCTATAGTGAAATGCATCCCAAATAACTATAGCACTTAGGATTTCTTTAAAACATTTTTAGTCCCCGGTTTAGTTAAGTGAATTCTTATTTAATGTTAATTAAAATGACAAATGACATAACAAGGAATGATAGACTTAAAAAGGAAATACGAACAATGCAACAGATATTTTTGACTGGATGCCTCATTCAGATGACTCAGAAAATAAAACAGAAATTTAAAAAAAAACTGTCATTGAAAATCTCTAAAAAGAAAATATTCAGAACAGGAAACACTCTTTGTTATTGCTAGAACCAGAAGTTAAATTTGTCCCCCTAAAACAAGGGTTCCACATTATTCTCATAACACTATTTGTTTAAAAAATACTCTTGTAAATATGTATTGTGTGGTAATATAATTAAATGACTCTTGACTATTGGCATATAAAATTAAACATATGCACATCAAGGGCATTATAAACTAATGTTAGTTAATATTGAACTAGAACACTACAAACTGGCTGAAGTTAGAAATATGTGATGAAGTATTATATCTTTAAACTTTGTATAGCTAACAAGTTAAATGTTCTTTTTTTAAATGAGAAATTTAAAACTATTTTACAGATATATATTTAGTTTAAAATAAATTATAAAAATCAAACTAGCAAAAAAACTAATTAAAAAAACATCTAATTGGCACCAATAGAATATTTTGAAAATACAAAACACACAACAGAAAGCATGTGAAACAAATATCTCTATATATATATCTGAATTTACCATCTCCAGAAGGCAAAACCACCTTCTCTTGGGTATGAATGTGGTTCAAATCCTCTTTATGGAAGGATCCAATTCTCTCCCTTATTTCCATTTCTACCTTTTCATGTCGAATCTCTGACAATTTCAAGCAGGTAATTTTTAGTATAACATTAACTCATGAAAAGCACACCAAAAAGGGTGGTATAAAATCATCTGCTTTGTTGCACAGGTTACTCAACATTGATGGTTTAAGTGATTTACTTCCAACAGATCTCAAACAAACTAAGATATATTTCCAAAACTCATTGTTAGTGAAAACTTGGTTCATTCACCAATTTCCAGGACTTTTGCAGGATAAAATAGAAAGCTCCAGGAAATTTTTGAAAAACTAAAGATTACAAGTCAGTTGGTCAAAAACGTACAAAATTGCTGCAAAACAAGACCAAGAAAAAATGACAATGAACCAGAAATATTTCAAACCACACCCAGTAAAAATTGCAGGACATAAATGAAGAAATTTGATAATTTAGGGAATTAATTAGGAATATTTTTTTAATTACTGGAAATTTCTCGGACATCCTGGAATTCTGAGAGGCTGTTAGAATTCCTGTTTATTGTATCCATGGGTATAGCGATGTTGATTCAATTCAATGTTTAGTTGTCTCAGAGAATTATCCACTTCAATTTGTAGAATTTCATTTAATCATGTCAAACATTTTTTATTTTATTTTACACTGCTAAATTTTTTAATTAAAAAAAAATATTGGCATACATGTAAAAGCTTACAGCAGTGGTTCCCAACCTTTTATGGGTGGTGACCCCTTTTTATACAAGCCATGTGACCCACGACCCCCATGAAATTTAAATAAGTCATTTTCAATTTTTTAAAATTACAAAATATAGCAAATTTGCATTATCGTGAATATTTTTTTAGTAGATGGTGACCCCCAGAAAACACGTTGCGACCCCCGAGCCACAGGTTGCGACCCCCGAGCCACAGGTTGCGAACTGCTGGCTTAGAGACATATTTGTCTGCGATTAAATAAAATTGAACAGTAATTAAACCAAAATGACTGCAAGAATGATAGGAATGCACTTGTCATGAAGGCCTATCTTTGTGAGAACAAAACAAAAGACTTAATTTAAAAGCAGTGTTATGGTATCCCTTGTCACAAGTTCATTCAGCATGAACCAAATGATTTAATACTACAGGGTTAAAGGTCACCATCCTCACACCACTCAACTCAGTGACTTTGATTTCAAAACAATCACTTCAAACTCATTATTACTGTGGTACATTTAACAATTCTTTAACCTGCAACACAACTCTATACCCTGTTATTAAATTAATTTGACACAATGACATAATAACTTATCACTGGACCAGAAAACCAAAACAAATACAATCTATTATGCCAACCCCCTTTTAAACTTTAAATGAGCTATAAAAAAATTGATAATTGTGTTTCCTACCGTCAGGGCTGGGGAGGACAGTCTTCTCCTCGGTGGTGGTGGGCTTGAGATTGTCCTTATTGAATGAACCTATTCTGTCTCTCAACTCAGCCTCAGTCTTCTCCTGGTTGATAACTGAAACAGACAATTAACACACAGCTCAATTCACTGAAACAGACAATGAACACAGGGCTTAAAACACACAAACAGAAATGAACACAGGGCTTAGAATACACAAACAGAAATAAACACAGGGGTTAAAACACACAAACAGAAATGAACACAGGGCTTAAAACACACAAACAGAAATGAACACAGGGCTTAAAACACACAAACAGAAATGAACACAGGGCTTAGAATACACAAACAGAATTGAACACAGGGCTTAGAATACACAAACAGAAATAAACACAGGGGTTAAAACACACAAACAGAAATGAACACAGGGCTTAGAACACACAAACAGTAATGAACACAGGGCTTAGAACACACAAACAGAAATGAACACAGGACTTAGAACACACAAACAGAAATGAACACAGGACTTAGAACACACAAACAGAAATGAACACAGGACTTAGAACACACAAACAGAAATGAACACAGGACTTAGAACACACAAACAGAAATGAACACAGGACTTAGAACACACAAACAGAAATGAACACAGGACTTAGAACACACAAACAGAAATGAACACAGGACTTAGAACACACAAACAGAAATGAACACAGGACTTAGAACACACAAACAGAAATGAACACAGGACTTAGAACACACAAACAGAAATGAACACAGGACTTAGAACACACAAACAGAAATGAACACAGGACTTAGAACACACAAACAGAAATGAACACAGGACTTAGAACACACAAACAGAAATGAACACAGGACTTAGAACACACAAACAGAAATGAACACAGGGCTTAAAACACACAAACAGAAATGAACACAGGGCTTAAAACACACAAACAGAAATGAACACAGGACTTAGAACACACAAACAGAAATGAACACAGGACTTAGAACACACAAACAGAAATGAACACAGGACTTAGAACACACAAACAGAAATGAACACAGGACTTAGAACACACAAACAGAAATGAACACAGGACTTAGAACACACAAACAGAAATGAACACAGGACTTAGAACACACAAACAGAAATGAACACAGGGCTTAAAACACACAAACAGAAATGAACACAGGGCTTAAAACACACAAACAGAAATGAACACAGGGCTTAAAACACACAAACAGAAATGAACACAGGGCTTAGATAGAATACACAAACAGAATTGAACACAGGGCTTAGAACACACAAACAGAAATAAACACAGGGGTTAAAACACACAAACAGAAATGAACACCGGGCTTAGAACACACAAACAGTAATGAACACAGGGCTTAGAACACACAAACTGAAATTAACACAGGGCTTAGAACACACAAACAGTAATGAACACAGGGGTTAAAACACACTGAAAACCGAATTGAATACATGGATGGAGCATCAACATTGCCTAACATTGCCTACTCAGGCAAACTAAAGAGACTACTTTTGAGGTGAATGACAAAATTTGAAAAAGGAATTTAATTTTAACCTTCATTGATATTTGATTTAACTAGGAGTGATGTTTAATTTTAACCTTCTTTGATAAGATACTTGATTTAACTAGGAGTGATGTTTAATTTTAACCTTCACTGATAAGATACTTGATTTAACTAGGAGTGATGTTTAATTTTAACCTTCACTGATAAGATACTTGATTTAACTAGGAGTGATGTTTAATTTTAACCTTCACTGATAAGATATTTGATTTAACTAGGAGTGATGTTTAATTTTAACCTTCACTGATAAGATACTTGATTTAACTAGGAGTGATGTTTAATTTTAACCTTCACTGATAAGATACTTGATTTAACTAGGAGTGATGTTTAATTTTAACCTTCACTGATAAGATACTTGATTTAACTAGGAGTGATGTTTAAAAGTATAGTCTGAGCCACAACAAAATCGAAGGATGCGTTTCAAAGCAACTGACTTACTGAAATTCATGATCTATTTAGAACTTAAATTCAATTTAAATTTGAACTGGACAGATTAAATCCTTAGAACTTGGCTGTAAAAACATGTGAATACTGATATAACCTCCTTTACCAGTTGTAGCTCTATGTCTAACACTGATCTAACCTCCTTTACCAGTTGTAGCTCTATGTCTAACACTGATCTAACCTCCTTTACCAGTTGTAGCTCTATGTCTAACACTGATCTAACCTCCTTTACCAGTTGTAGCTCTATGTCTAACACTGATCTAACCTCCTTTACCAGTTGTAGCTCTATGTCAAACACTGATCTAACCTCCTTTACAAGTTGTAGCTCTATGTCTAACACTGATATCACAGAGTGACATTTTCATAAGAATGGCTAAGAACTAGCGACCAACAATCTTAAAAGAAACAGTGTCCACTGCTGTTATATAATGACTTTTAAAGTGCACATATGGCTGTTATTATAAAAAAAGACATTGAAGTGCACAGGAAATTGCATTTGTGTTGGAAAGTTTTTAAATGAGTTATATATTCATGTACATATTTATACTGTTGTGACTGTAGTGGCTTAAAAAGGGCAGAAATGTATGATAGATGTCGTAGGCAGAAATGTATGATAGATGTCGTAGGTAAACTAATCAATGCATAAATGTATGACAAATGCATCAGATATAAACACGATTAATGTCAATGAAAACATCTAAGCATGAGTGCCCTGTAAAGTGCCTGCAGTAGTTAATCTGCTGCAACATGCCTGAAGTAACTAATGACTAATGGGAGTAACTATAGCATTTCAAAATTGGATGAGTGTGCAAAAATTTAATCAACAAAAAATGTGTGGAGTGACAGATGACCTTGAGCACACGACACAATCTGTTGTTGTGCATGCACCAATTGGTTGGAATTACTAATTAACTCATTAGCTCCTGATGCGACTAAATGCGTCCTTATAGGGGTCCGTACGGATGCGCCCAAATGCGTCTGTTCGCCAAGCGACGCACTATCGTATTTTTAGTTTAAAATAGCACTAAATCTCGCTTTCCTCGAGACTTCCGGCTAATGCGTGATTCTGCGAGATTTCAATAAACAGCACCGGATGTTTTTATCTTCTTTCACTTTCGATCCATGTGTGAATTAGTTTGACGCGTCTATATGGCGTATGTATTCACCCGAGGTGCCGAAAATCGCGTTATCAGACTTCAATCCTCATTATTTCGCAGTGCATGTTATATTATTATTAAACTTAATTCATTTCTTGATGCATTAAACATTTTATTTTTTAAGATAAATGAATATCTTTAGAAAATAAAAGCATTTCTCTAATGGAATCAAAAGCTTAACGAAGTTGCTTCCCTTTTGTCCGGAATATGAAATAGATTCGGAAGTAGCCCTTCAGGAGCTAATGAGTTAACATGCAAACCGTTGGTCCAAGTAATAAATATAAATGCATGCCATTGGTCAAACAATGTTTCTGTTAAAAACTTAAGCCACATTCCAAAACACAGGTTTTGCCAAGGATATCCTATGTCCATCATCCATTTAGGATACATTACATTCGGTACATAATTTACACGGTATTAAAAATGTGTTATACATGTAAAAGATAATTTTGGAGCTGATGGTTGCAGTGCAGGTTGTCATCATGCAGTGCGGCTGTTGTAACAGGGGGACAAGTGGCAACATTCAGGTGCCACCCCATCCCGAAGACCTACCATCTTGTGAGGGGAGACAACCTTTCTCCAGCGATTCTGCCCTCTTCAGGCTGGTCCTCTTAAACTGGCTGATATTTGCTATGTGCTCCTGGTGTTGTTTTTCTTCTGCTATTACTACAAGCAAGCACAGACAAGCATTAACAATCAGCAGACTTATTAAGCATGCATGTCTCTACAACACATAACTGACTAGCAGTTTCAATACCTCATATGATCAACACCTTAAATGACATGAGAGGCCTATGTAGAATGTCAAATCATTAATTATGGATAGTTAAACATCATTCTAAATTTCTATTAAAAAAATTTCCTTTCATTTTGAGCTTTTTGAATAAGTTTAATATATTATAGGAACCAGTTTAGGGAATTTTTACTAACCACATTTTAAAAAAATGTAATTTAAGTAATGAACTTATTGTTATGACAGGGAAATCCCAGGGACCCTAACTTTATAGCCACACCATGACAATATTAATGGGAAACTTTTCTAACAGAAATATTTGAGACATATAAAAACTATTATTAAAATAAAAATTGATTTTTTTATTTTAAGGTTTAAAACAATGTCCAATCACATAATGTCATGAAAAAATTCAACAAAGTTATCATGTTAAAAGAAACAACTTCATGCACTTTTTAAACATGTCATAAATAATGACAATGTAGCTTTATAAAAAGGACAAATAAATCAGAATAATGTTTTTAGTAGGAATAATGAATTTATTTCAAAGATATGTGAAACTAGAAAAATATGAATGAATAAATAAAAAGGTGATAAAGGTTAGACCTTAATATGACATAAAACTATGGATACCTGTAGCAGATATTTGCTCAGAGTTAATAAAAACATTCTACCATAGAATTATGTATTGAAATAAGGTCTACTGACTACTGTTGAACTAGCAACTTAAGTAAATGATCTGTAAATAATTTTTTTTTCTTAAATGGTGCTTTTAACTTCAAATGGCCATAAAGGACTTTTATTGTTCAAAAAATTTAGCAATTCAAATAGTGTCCCTAAAGAAATATATACTGGGAGAATTGAGATGATAGAGATGTAATGAAAACTGTAAGTTACAATGTATCTACTCCATCAGAGGTCCCCTATAGTATGCTGTATGCATAGGGCTTATGATATTGTAAAATAATAAAAAAAATATATATACATGTTTTGACATGGGCTTGAAGAATAATTAGATACTACAATTTCACTACCCACTTGGTGCCTTTCTAAAATTAAAATAATATTACAAAATATAAAATATTTTTGGCCAAGTACAAGGACTAAAACAACAAATAGTACATATGAAGATGTAGATTAAGAAGACAAGGTGGTGATATATGTGTGATTAATATTGGGTATGCTATGAGGAGTGAGTGGACTATAAACAAAAAATGGGAATAAACATTGTGAAGTATTGGAGATAGTATGAGACATTTTATATTAATATTAGATTGGGCTTTTCTGGGGTTTTTTTTCAAGAGGACCAGACAGGACTGAACACTTTGAACATTTAGTATTTATATTAAGAAAAAGTTCTCGGTATGAAATAGTTTATTATAGTATTTGAATAATTTGATAACATCATTTATGCTTAAAACAAATTAAATGCTTTAAAAAGTGCTTCCAAAAATGTGTGTTCTCCACATGGAATGATACTGATGGTGAACAAGTGTTCTGCACACATTAAAATAACATCAATTGAACACTGTGAGATTTTTCTACAACTGGGGTGTGGCGAAGCACTTATTCTATCAAATGGTATTGACTAACATTTCTGGTGACAATTTATATCTCTTATTGCTCTAACCCGAATGGAGTGCTTACTCTATTTCTTATATTTTAATTTAAAGGATGATGAAACAAAATAAACTAACAAGCAGAGATAAAAGAAATTCATTTAGATTCTTTAAAATCTTTTATGTTATAAGGTTTGTAATAAGAATGCCTGAAGATGTTTCTATAAAAGATAATGACAATGTCTGTGCAAAAATATTATTTGCTTTGTTTTCATTATTATCTTAAAGAAAAAGTAATTATTTTTAAAAGGGGGAGGGGGGGGGGACAGTGTCAATTATTTTAAGTTTCCTCTGGTTCTTTCCTCACAGTTAAAATTTAAAAAATACTAAACCCTATTTGCTATTCCATTTCTTTTAATTTAAAAAGGAAAAAAAAACAATCAGGAAATATAAATTGTATAATCCATTTTCTTCCTAAGTCTTTAGACTTTAGACAGACCATGGTTTTAATCCATTGAACACAGCAGTTAACTATCAGGAAGTTTACATTTCCTGTGTCATTATTATGGGTTGTTGATCAAAAAAGTTGTTTCTTGTATTGTTTATTGTTTTCCTTATATGATAAGGAAGTTAAATTATTAAGAAATTAGTACCAATAAATTGTTATTCTTTAATTTAAAAAGATTGAATTCTTCCTTCAAGATAATACAAAACCGATTGTAAAATTGTTGCTATAATTTCAATTATTCATGATTTCAAATCCAATTTCTTGGAGAATAAACTCCTCATACTTGCATAATGGAGCATAGAATTAAGAGATTCAAATCCAGTTAAACAATAGAATTGTTCTTCCTTATACGTCTAGTTCTTGTTATGACTCCGCATTCTATGTTCTTTAAATTTATTTTTGTGCAAATAATTTCCCTTGATCCATCAGCTCATGCCAAGTCTTGTTATGATTACAATGATTTGATGTAACTCATGCCCTTTATTAGAGGTAACACCTTTTTTTTCTCTTCAAATTTAGCCCTATTCGCTATAGTTATTTGTTTTTCCCAAGACCTATCAAAAGTTGTGTCTGCCTTTGGTTGAGTTCATGAGGTCAGGTTTTAGACAGCGCCTAAGAGCAAGACCTCTCATGAGCCATCCTTGTAGAACTTATAGAAATCAAAATAAGAGATGAGATCAAATCGGCATGCAGGTTAGTTATAACCAATGGGTAGTGGCACAGTCTGAACATCATTAATACATGTATTTGAGGTGTCAGAATGCAAGAATGAATATAAGAAGCTCAGGGTTTGCCTGGCACCATTTTAGTGTTACGTGGGACAGAACACGAAAGTTAGAGTTACAGCATGGTCAACTCACTTGTCATAAATTTACTCAATTTAAAAAAATACTTAATTTATTGTTAGCTTTGACTAAGATTGGCATACTACAAATTTACATATCTTTTGACTTAACCATACTTTTCAATTACATTGCAGAGAGCATTTAATTTTCTTGTGAATCTGAAACACCTCTGAGGATCTAAAACCAATGTTCTCATAGCTAGGTTTTGAAGTTAATTAAGAGCCAAAGTTCTTATGCAATCATTTGTATGACACATTTTGTAGCAATAGGATAAATAAACATTGCATTTTTAAGTTTTAAAAATATTTGTCAAAAGTGTAGTTGTAAAAATTTTGAGTTCATGATCAAAACCCAAAATGGATTTTATGAAATATTTCAAATATACATTATTTTCCAACATTTAAATTCATATTTATTCCTTGACTAGTGAGCTGACAAAAACAGTAGAGAAAAAAAAAGGAAGACCAAATGTGGTCAATTTCTGGCCACTCACTGCCGGTATCTGGGAGAATGACCCTCTCTTTGGTTCTGGCCTTATTGAGACTGGCTGGATCAAACTGGTTGACCCCATTCAGTAAGTTCTGGTGAAGACGCTCTTGCTGGACATCTACAAAGGGTGGATCATCCAAAGACATTCAAGGGAAATAAAGGGTACAAATATCCCATTTCATGCACTGCTACCCCAAAGATTTGCAGGAAAAAAAAGATTACAAACAAAATTAGATGGAAACAGGGATAACAAAAATACTTTTTGTATGCTTAAATTAAATTAAGATTGAAAGAAAAATGTACGATCCATTGCGAAGGTAAAGTTTACAAAAGCAGATTTTAACATTTCAAAATGGATTGATACATGCCAACCTGTGGGGCACTAAAATATCAGCAACGACATGACAAAAGTGTTCAGGAAAAAATGATAAGACAAAGAAAGCATTTATAACTTTTTATGCTTTCAAAGCAGAAACATTAATGTGACTGAGCAACGATATTCTCAAATTAAAAATTACTAGCTATAATAAATAATTGTATAATTTATAACTTTTTATGCTTTCAATGCAGGAAAAAAAGATAATATTCTACACATCAACGTACCCACCATTTTTACATCAGTCATAATCAATAATTGCGTCTTTTATTTAAAATTAATTTGTCAAAATTTCTATTTCTTCTTCTTCAAATTTTGAGATTTCAATCTGGTCAATAGCAATTTTATTAAAAAATTGACGAATAAAAAATTTGATAACAATGTAACAATTATACATTGTTCTTCTTTTTAATATGCTAGTTGTGGTCGTATAGATTCCTATATTTAAACAAAAAATAAAATATGTAAAAGCTGTTGAGTTTACCTTCAAATTATAACATCATTTTTCACTGCACCAGATGGACTAAGCCATGCAGTGGTAAATTGGAATAATTATCATTGCTAGATATTGATTAATAGTAATATATGACAGATAAAGTTTCTTAAAAGAACATTATAATTGCAATTAGTTAGTGGTTTGCTTGTTGTCTCTTTAAAAAGAATTATTCTTTGTATTAATGCTATACAACCTTTACTGTCGTTCTAATTACAAATGTAATCAAAACCACCCTGTTAATTATATCTATGGCCTTCCAATCTTAGAACATTTGTACTGACAAATTGGATTTAAGCTTCGTGTGAAATATTTCTTTTCTAAATTAAGTGAAAAGCCAGAATGACTTTTTAAATTAGCAAACTTATAAAACTGTACAAAAAATAAAGGTAAACCACGCAGGCTGGCATGTATTGGGTTGTTTAACAAATAATTTAATGTAAGATTTAATTTTAATGTTCTTAAAATCCAGTCATAAAAAAAGTGGAACGCATGACCTCTGACCTGCTATGTGGAAAAAGTAATTTAACAACAGAATGGTAAATTTTTGTACAGCAGTAAGAGTTTGTTTTTTAATGGAAATCACAGTAAGAACATAGCTCTGAAATATAATCAAGCCATAAACAAAAGTTTATTATTTCAAAAGTGTATTATTTTTTGAGCCAGGCTTCCTTTTATAGTATTATTTCTCTTAGAGGAGTATTTTTAAGAAAAAAGTCAGTATGTATATTCCAAGCTGTAACAAGCACTGGTTAATTAATGAATCAATATCCAGGCATAGAATAAATGCTGACTGACAAATTATGAAAACACTTAAAATCCCAAAATGCCGTTCAATCACTCCTTAGCCAGTTTTACAAGCAGTATCTAGCAAACATTAGTTATTGATACGACAGTTTTGGCCAGACATCTCATTATGAGCAAAATGACATGACAGTTGAGAGAGTAAAGCACACCAACCTTCAGCTGAAGGGAGTGGGTTCTTCTCCTTGGGGTCAACATGATGCAGGGTGCTTGTGTCAGTTTTGTTAATCTCGGCCAACAGTGCAGTGGGGGCAGTTTTGGTAGAAGCCATGGTTTGTTGAGGATGTTCTAGAATTATCTGGGGACTGGTGATCTGGATATAAATTTGTTAAAATGACTAAAATATAGAAGTCATCACTCGTATATTGTAAAGAGTAACAAAATTCTGTTACACATTCATTTTTTTAAAACCTGGTAATGATAAATTCCTCTTATAAATTGTTTTCTTTAAAATCGTAAAATATAATGAATAAGTAATCTTAACATCAAAAATATAACCTCAAAATGTAAATTACAGGAATAAACTAGAGAACTCTGAATTTTTTTATTTATATGATTGCAATATAATATCAGTTAAAGTGGCGGGGAAGTTTGTTAAACAAAAAATTTCTAAGGAAAGTCTTAATAAACTTTTATTCGTTCTAATTAATAACCTAAAGGTACTAAGCGCAATTTTCCTTCTAAGCAAAGATGACCACGGCTTCATTTGATGGTGATTAGACACCTTTGTAAATGGTAAATAGTAGCATTCACATGAGCTTTCTTAGGATTGAAGAGAGACCCAAGCCACCTCTCCCCCCCCCCTCCCCCCAGTCATCACTACAACTTAAAAACTTAAAAGTATAATTGACATGAGTAACTAATGATGAAAATCAGTCTTCTTAAATGCCATCCATTAATCTCAAACAGTTCATTTGTTAAAAATATTTCTTTATAACAAGGAAGTATATAACAAGAACTTAACTATCACGACTGCCTTCCATCATCTTTTAACATAAAGTAAGATAAGACAGTGATAGTGATTCTTTTTTTTTCTTTTTTCATGTAGTTGTAAAACTATCAGAGGCACTGAAAAAATGCTTATTTATACACATTCCTATTCAAATTACACGTTAGTTATTGGTTATTGACACAATCGGTTACACAATAATCCAGCTAATTTTGATGTGGACTAAGCTGTGAACTAAAGTTTAGATCAAATGGTTTTCCATGTACTAGTGGTGAACACATCTGATTGTGGTTACCAAAGTTGAAGACCAATAGATAAACATCCCTAGCATGAGTTAACAGCAGGGTGGTCCCCGCATGCAGTACTCAGATACCAAGAATAAGTGACAGAGCAGGTCATAGGATCTAAGGATGATATTACTAATACTATTGCCATTGCAATTTTACTTTGAAATCTGAGCCTTTTTTTTTAGTTTAGCTTTAAAATCCTTATAATTATTTTGAATATTTTTTTTATAAATTAGCCAACATGTTCAATTATATTGCACATTATGAGTAAACCAGTTCGGACAGGAATTCTTGCCCCATTACCTTTAAAAACCCAAGAAACCTCCTTTAAATTATGTAATTTCTGCCTGTAATTCTGCTCTGAATAAAGAAAAAAAAGAAACATTTCCACCATTTTCTTTCTCATTAAATAATTCCTTGGTAAGGACTTTTTTTTAATGATCTTGGACATTCTTGAAGTTGAAACTCCATCTTAATTATTAGTAATATAAAAGCTACGGATTTCTACAATTAAATTCAACGAATTTAAGTTACTCTCCCAAAACTCAAACATCTAGTTTCTATTTTATTTGCTCAATAACCTCACTAAAGCCTAACCTTGGTTCTGTCAAGGGGAAATAATCTCCAACAGACTGGCTTAGTTCAGAGGACATTGAGTGAAGTCTTTAATCTAAACCTTTACCAAAAAATGAGTGTAGACCCATTCACCTGTGTGTGCACATCAAGGCGTTTTCTATTTCAAAGATGTTTGATTAGAGAATTCATGGTGACCCAACCTTACAACTCTATAAATGCTCCACTTTATCTTATGGCCAACTACACTGACAATGAGAGAGGTTTAAAGATTTTAAGACAGAGCAGAGAATGGCGACGGGGATATTCTTAGTTTGACTGGACTATATTAGTCTATATCTTATAATATGAGTATCACTACTGGGTTTTTTATCAAGAGCTACAGCTAAAATTAATATAACTGGCCCTACCGTTTTTTTTTATCAAGAGCTACAGCTAAATCACAACGTGACCGGCACCATTCCTTTAAGGGGAACTGAAACTTTTATCATTTTTTCCAAAACTTAGCAAAACTCTTAAAATGTCATTAATGATGACCTGGTGTTTATAGATAAGATTTAATCTAACTCAAATATAAACACCTGATATTTTTTTTAACGCCAAACACACTTTAGATTTCCTGTAGAATAAAAACTTGATTGCATCTAGGATAAGTGAAACTAATCAAAAAGAGATGAGCAATTGAGGCTATGGTATGAGCAAACCAAAAACTGCACAAGTAACAAACAAAAGGGCATGAACAACCAACTACATGGCATGAACAACCAACTACATGACATGAACAACCAACTACATGACATGAACAACCAACTACATGACATGAACAACCAACTACATGACATGAACAACCAACTACATGACATGAACAACCAACTACATGACATGAACAACCAACTACATGACATGAACAACCAACTACATGACATGAACAACCAACTACATGACATGAACAACCAACTACATGGCATTAACAACCAACTACATGACATGAACAACCAACTACATGACATGAACAACCAACTACATGACATGAACAACCAAAAACTAGGGGTGTACGGGATTTCGGCTCTGGCTCCGGCAAATCCAGAATCTGGCCATTTTTACAAATCCGTCTCCAGCTCCACCTCCTGACGCATTTCACTTCATAAATCCGGCCAAATCCTGCTACCGGATTTTAAAAAATTGAATCTGGTACACGACCCCCTATGAAAAACTAACAATATGGCATAACAAACAAAATGGATTGTGCAACACTCAAAAGGTATGAGCCCCAAAAAGCATGGCATTATTAATTCTGTTAACATTTTCTTTTCTTCATTAAGCCCAAAAAATATTTACGCTCTTTCCAAATGAACATGGAGTTCCATGATATTCAGCACAGTGCCAGCAAGTTTAGTGAATTTTACAGTCCCTGCCGCGAAATCCTTTCTTTCTTCCCTGGGGGGGACGGGGGGGGGACATGACAGAAAATAATTGAGAAACTCTGGAGTGGCCAAAGTGGAACAGTACAAGACAAGATTTTGTATTTTAATCTTTGCCAAGTTGTACAGGGGATTGCAATAAACTGGGGCGCTGACAAGTTGTACAGGGGATTGCAATAAACTGGGGCGCTGACAAGTTCCCCAACACCGCATAGAGTCGCGCAGAAACAAAGAGTCGATTCAAGCAAGCGCTGTAGGCCATAACTTGATTTATGATTTGATAACATTAGGATGTGTATTGATTATCCAGCAAGTATAATGTTGACCACATGTTGCCAAATTTTATCCTGTACATTCATGTTTTCGTGTGCCCGGCCCAGAACATTTCGGGACAAACTACTTGCACTGATTGGAGAACAACAATGCTACAAACTGCATGCTTCCTGGATATTATGAACTGTATTGGACCGAAATTGAGTGTCTGAATATACAATGTCAGCACTTGTTGCACTAGGCACTAGGAGTTGGTGTTGGTACAGCTACCGGATGATGGTTATTGCATTCATCACTTTACTTTTGTTTGTTAACGCCTAGTAGGCAATACGTTTCCTGTTAATTTACTGTCACGTGATGAAGTACGGCAGCATATTGGTGTAACACACAGTAGACTACACATGTAAACAGGACCTTTGTGTTTGTTTCAAGGAAATCCCTTCTCGCCAGTCAACAAGGGCCTCCACTTGTTTGCTTAAAGGGAGGTAAATAGCTCAGCTTATCGCCACATAACCTCATCAGAAGCGCAATGGTTCTGGCTCCATGATGATATTGACACTGAATTTGTAGATTAATCGTTGTCTTTCCATGAGCAGACTGGGTAATTCAGTTTATTGTAAATGTCTTGACTGGATGAATCGACCTTCCCCGGCTTACATGACGTCATATTATGCTGACTCTGATGGACAGGCGGAGGAAGTCTATTGTCGCTTCCCTGTTTTAAATAATTCACTTTTTACCAGTGCCTTAGAGAGTATGCCTCAATTACATGTTGTTTTTTTAAAAGAAAGTTATGACGTCATTAGATTAGTTGTTTACAGCTGCGCTGAAGAATTTCCCAGTGGGACCTTTAACCTGTGATGGCAACGACACTTGAATGACGTCACAACTTCTAACTAACAGCGTTAAAAATAACATGGTTATTTGATCGCAGTAATAACAGGCTATTTATATATCATAGTCTGACTACTCTTGACAGTGTTGACTGTTGGCGTGGTAGAGAAAAACAAAGTTTAACACGGGGTCAGGACAGTCGGTAACGATATTAATCAAACTGAGCCGTTACGTTGGGGTGTTGGAATGTGCCTTGCTAAATAAATGGCTGTCAAGTCTACACCCCCCCCCACCCCCAACCGCTCCCCTAGCCAGCGATGTACTATACTCGTGAACTGGGCCACGGCGCAAGGCTACATCTCATCCCCGTCCATGACACACAGTCTGTGGTTACACCCACTTGTACAACCCAACATAGGGACTTAGAGAACCAAGTCCAGATTTTAAAAAGCGTGAATTCCCTGACTCTTTCCTCTACTTTATTTCAGGTACTAAGAACTCATGGGAGTGATTAAGAACGGCTTCAGGTAAACAAGACGCATGTAAATTATGTACGAAGACGCGCATTTTGACCTTTAGCTGAATGTTGTAGTTACTTTTAATTAAATGCTGTATTTAAACGCTGCAGGAAAATGCTAAATGTTGTAGTTTATCGTTGGACTTGTTCACTGAAAAGGGTTACCAGACGAGGCGTGAAGACCTAGGAAATAGTCCTATATTATAAAGGTACAGCCACCCACCCCTGACCCCCCCCACCCCTGACCCCCCCCACCCCCCACTCACGCTATCTTCCGTTTCAATGGGGACATCCTGTGCGGGTTTATTGCCAGATTCGTCAAGTCAATATCACGTGTGGACATGGCTTAGTTATGACAATTTACAAAACTGAAGAAGAAAAAAATAAAAGGTTTGAGGGTGAAAAATTGGAATAACACAGGAAAGAGGGGGGGGGGTCGAATAGACATGAGATACAGCTACTGGTTTACTACGTACCAAAACGTATAACTTTACTAACTTATACTTATAGGCAATGCGGAAGTGATGCTGAGCCAACGTACACTGCAAGAGGTCTACTCAGTTATGCCGTCAACTACTGACTACTGGACTTTCTACATCATTTCAAAAGTCATAAACTTGCACTGAATAAATTAATTTAAAATATTGTCCTCAAGCTTTTTTAATTACTAGCTTCTAACAATTCTGCTTCACTGCTTGAAGCTTAATTGATAATAAAATTAAAATAAGATTGTAAAATATTTTGAAATAGAATGCTGCTGATGAATGCTTTAGGTAAATTTATAATATAAAAAACATGGTATTAGTAGGCCTGACAAGACGTAACACCCCATTACTTGATGAATGCTTTGCGGACTTGATTAAAATTGATTCACTAGCCGGTATGCCCACTAGCAATTTCAACATAACTTTGTGCTTCATTGGCATCTTTTCATGGCCCCACCTACTTTTCTTCGGCGATCATTTTTATCACAATTGTTATCGAAAATTATTGTTAAAAATATCCGTCATCCGTCTTTCGTTTAGTAATATTTTGTTTGTTTCTTCAAAGTTGCACTGAACTAATAAATTACCCTGTGACTCCCAGTTAACTGTGCCGCTACTCACCTTGGTTAAGTACAGCAGTAGAGTACAGCTTTAACTTCGCACAAAGAATACACCGGCTGTTATTTGTTGATATCTCAAAACGACACCACAAACTAAAACGAAGCAGACGTTAGTTAGAGAGTAGAGCAGTAGGCGTCAGAGACTTGTTTACAAGTTTTTTTATTTTTTTATTTTTACAAGCGTCTGCGTCCTCGGCCCCGCATCGTCGTCACAGTCCGCTAGCGGAAAAGGAGACTCGTAATCAGCAAACCACCGAATGGCAAGTTTTGTGAGAAGTCGGGAAATTGAAAGTCTTTCATTTTTAGCAGCTACCTTTTACATAGCCCTTCACCCCACCCGAAATAATTGTACAAGTGTTTATACTGTAACTTATTTAATTAATTAATGTGTATAATAATAAAACAAGTATAACTTGTTTTATTCTTTTTTAACCAGTTTTAACAGAAGAGTTAATAAACGATTATATTTAAACTATATATAAAATTGTACACTAAAGAAAAAGCAGTAGCTGTTCATTTTTAACTAAAATAGCTGAGTACTAAATGAAATAATGATGGGGAAGGGGGTGAAGCTCAGTTCGGCGGAATATTTCATTTTCTAGAGTTTGAGATTAAACATGAAAGATCAAGAGTCTTATCAAAACAGTATGATGTATAGCAGTGCTTCTCAAGCTTTTTAGTATGGCGGACCGGCAGTGATTTTTTCTGTTGCACCAGGGACCGGTGCACTATTTTCCCTGCACTGACATTTTTTTCTGTCCTTTTTTGATAACTTCTGCGGACCGGAGGCGGATGGTCCACGCACCGGCACCGGTCCGCAGACCACCATTTGAGAATCACTGATGTAGAGGATAATACAGTCGGACCTTGCTAAGTCGAACTTCCCTAAGTCGAAAATCTCCCTATATCAAATTAATTGTTAGGTCCCGACCAAATTCGGCACCCATTACGCCATTTTCCCTAACTCGAAAACTCTGTAAGTCGAATTTTTTTTTCGGGTCCCTTTGAGTTCGATTTAGCGAGGTCCGACTGAATTTTGGGGCTCAGTTTTCAAATAAGTTACAACTTTTGACATAAAACATTTTTTTTAAATTTATTTATTTAATTTTAACATTTTTTTTTAAAGGAGACGATGAAACGGTAGAATCAGTTTTGGACAATAGGTCTCACAAACTTAAGTGTCAAGACTATGATTTTTCCATGCTAGTCTAGAATACTAGAACGTTCAACGTACTCTGATGTTCAAGGTCATGTTTTGTCCACGCTAGTCCAGCATGCTCAACGTACTCTGATGTTCAAGGTCATGTTTTGTCCATGCTAGTCCAGCATGCTCAACGTACTCTGATGTTCAAGGTCATGTTTTGTCCATGCTAGTCCAGCATGCTCAACGTACTCTGATGTTCAAGGTCATGTTTTAAGAATAAAATAAAAAGTCTTCAGGTTATTCTCACATGTTTACTCTTCAAATGATATCAGTTCAAATATGTAACAAATTTAATTGAACATATCAACCTTACAATGATACGCTATCATAGTATTCATATTAACAATCTTAATTCATATGCAACTGCCATTACTGATATATTCATGATAGTTGACAGTCGGACTCTTAATTGAGTTTTAATTTTGTGATGCTTTTTGGGGGGAAAGTGAAATTGTGTGAAAATGTGCCTTATATTCATCTTTAAAAATGTTTTATTTAATACAGCTATTTGTTGACCTTTAATACAGCTATTTGTTGACCTTTAATAGCTGAAATAGTTTAATCGTAGAAGTAAATTAAAAAAACATAGTCTGCCATTCGTCAGTTTGTTACGGACGCTGGGTAATCCAGGAGGTGTGTGCGGAACTACAATCTTTCAACCAATCAGCTGCGTGCTTACTAACAGGAGAGGAATATGTGACCGGCTGGGTGAGGGGGTGGATTTCCGCGAAGAAAGAGAATAATTAAAAACGTTTATTAAAAATCCCCCCTCCCCCCCCCCAAACGCCATTTAAAAGAAGCAATGACGCTATCATATATTTAAAGGTTTTTCAGCTGTAAAACTTGTCACAATTATTTATTGGACGGTGAAGTTGAAATCTCACACTTTTCAGACACAATCACGTGTTTTTTTTAAACTTCATAATGAACATAATTTAAAGTCGCCTCAAGTCGCGGTTTACCTCAATGGCGAGTCATCTTTGTCAGGGCCGTAGAGGCCTAAAAATGGAGTGACTGTTCGCGACCCCCCGCTTACACTTACACACTGAGGCTGATCACACAAGCCAAACGAGACCACACCACACACACACATACACACCCTGTCAGCCATGAATTGGCCACTGCAGCCCTCCAACAACCGTGTTCCTTTCACCAGTCCTCTTAGATTGGGGTCAGACCGTGTGGTTGGCACAAAGGGAGCCTTTTTTCCTTCACCTCTTTCTTGGTTTGATTTTTGAAAACTGCTGTCTCAGTAAATCGTGAAACGGATCGTACACCACAAGTGTCAAATGTTATTTCTAGAGATTAACCCACCGGGAACAGGAGGCTGGAGAACGACCATTTCGCCAATATAAACAAATCATTTGCAGATTTCTTTAAACAGTCACATAAATTTACAGCACTGTGTGACTCGATCAATCTCTAAACTCCAGCAATTTACACACCAAAATTTTAGTGTGCATATATGAAATTTGGAGGGACTGGTGACGTAACCAACTTACAAACGTACACGCGTTATTTAAAAAGGGAGAAAATGCTCTCATCCAGGGGACTATCTCCCACCCCCTCAATCACCACCTTCTCCACGTAAAAATTTAATTAAATCCAACTATCCAAAGAGACAGTAACTTGTCACACATCGTCGCTTTATGGCCGAACCTATCGGATCCAGTCACCATAGATCACGAAGCTCTCGTGCACATATGTTTGAGAGTTTTCAAGTCACGTTTTATTATAGAAACTAAACGGCTTCTAAACGGAGTCAGCTCTTGAGGATATCATTTTAAGTTACAATTCGTATGTGTTTGCAGGCCTGCCTGTTGCTAAATAAAATTGTAACTCAGACTTAAACGAAGGACGCAATAATCTTCTGTATAGAAGAAGCTACTGTAACAGTTAAGATAAGATGTAAAAAGATATACATGTACAACGAATTTTTTTTTAATGTTTAAATTCACTATCCTCTGTCTATCCAGCAGGTGACTCGCATAAAACCTTTTCCAGCCCCGTTGTACGTTAGATTCGAAATTAGAATAATCGACCCAATAAAGTATGCAAATCTCAGGAAGTGTTGTGGTTTTTCTACAGGTGGTTACTTCCAACCTTTGCTTAGCAAGCATATTTTAACTAGTTATCCGACACTAGGGATAAGCAATAGAAAACAAAACTAGTACTAGAAAAAAAAGTGGCCAACCCTTTATCTCGTCCTAAGGTGCCTTCTGTTTGTGTATTTATATATATATCTCAGAAAACCCATTGAAAAATTATACTTTTTACAAGAATACAATACATTTCCTAGAAAAACTTCAAGGTTTACATATCCCATACAGATGAGTACTCAGTACTCAGTACCCCCATGGCGGGTAAATGTGCCGACTATGTTAAACCATTAGGCTAGTGAATTTCAGCACCTTGTTGGCAAACACTGTACGACTACAAGCCAACCAATGGTCGGACCACGACCTGTGCGCGAGGCTACTGGGAACATTGCTAGGGCATTAATCATTGTTAAATATAGGCTTGTCACCGTCGACCTCAGCGCTTACACTTACACAGAGATCGCCTTTTTACGTCAGGGGTGTCAATATAGTGGAGAAATAGCCATTTTACTCCCTCGAGTATATTATCCCTTGGACCCTTATATCCCGGGACCCTTGTATCCCTTGGACCCTTATATCCCTTGGACCCTTATATCCCCTGGACCCTTATATCCCTTGGACCCTTATATCTCTTGGACCCTTCTATCCCCTGGACCCTTGTATCCCTTGGACCCTTGTATCCCTTGGACCCTTGTATCCCTTGGACCCTTGTATCCCTTGGACCCTTATATCCCTTGGACCCTTATATCCCTTGGACAATTATATATAGTGTGAAGAAACCTTAAACAATTGCCTCAAATATTCCTATATATTATGTAGGTGGACCCAACCCCGCCCTCCAACTCGTGTTAGAAAGCGAAGTTTACGAAAATATTTCTAAATTTTTGTGAAGATTCCACAAGAAATGTGTATCCACGTGTTGGGTCTCTTTAAATGATCAATGTGAGACTAAGGATTTAATCCCGGGGGTGGGGGGGCTTTTGTAACATTTATATGTATATAGATTTATATAAACTATTGATCATACGGACTGCATGGCTCTGAGTGACCAGATCCTCATGACAGCCAGCAGTTGTGTTGACCAACGACCGTCAGAGACGGACATGATGTTGACGTGTCCAAGCAGCATATGTCGCTGTAGACCAGGAGACAACAGAACAGCGGGCTGTTGTTGACTTGAGTCAACCTGGTCCACACGCCACGCAGGCCGTCAGGTCAAATGGTATGAGCATTGCTCACGCCATCATGTCAGAGGTCAGGTGGGAACACACACCTGTACGTCAACTTTATTATTATCACATCTTCAGGGGTGTGTATTCCACTTTCAAATAAAATATTGTTGTTAAGGCATGCGCCATTGAGGGAAATAAAAAACAACATTAGACTATTTCTGCAACAACTCGACACAGAAACAAAGTCTAAGTGTGCATTGGAAAGTTTATTTGTGTGTGCGGGCGTGTAAATGGATTTGTCTTCACGATGTGTATGGACGCAAACATACTTCAACACGCTGCCAGACACAGGCGGTCCTACTCTCCCTATACACAGGCGGTCCTACTCTCCCCAGACACAGGCGGTCCTACTCTCCCTATACACAGGCGGTCCTACTCTCCCTATACACAGGCGGTCCTACTCTCCCTATACACAGGCGGTCCTACTCTCCCTATACACAGGCGGTCCTACTCTCCCTATACACAGGCGGTCCTACTCTCCCTATACACAGGCGGTCCTACTCTCCCTATACACAGGCGGTCCTACTCTCCCTATACACAGGCGGTCCTACTCTCCCCAGACACAGGCGGTCCTATTCTCCCCAGACATAGGCGGTCCTACTCTCCCTATACACATGCCGCAGATGGGAAGTGCACCACGCTGACTTTGTTAGATCATGGCAAACTCTATGGGATATGGCCAGAGTTTTAAACAAAAGAATATTGGTCATGAAATAGGAAGTAAAAAAACTGAGAAATATTGGTCATGAAATCGGAAGTAAAAAAACCCTGAAATATTGGTTATGAAATCGGAAGTAATAAAACAGTAATATTGATTATGAAATCGGAAGTAATAAAACAGAAATATTGGTCATGAAATCGGAAGTAAAAAAAAACCTGTGTAATATTGGTTATGAAATCGGAAGTAAAAAAAAACTGTGTAATATTGGTTATGAAATCGGAAGTAATAAAACAGAGATATTGGAAAATGATATCGTAATTGTCTGCAGTTATACCGAGATATTGGAAATGATATCGTCATTGTCTGCAGTTATACAGAGATATTGGAAATGATATCGCCATTGTCTGCAGTTATACAGAGATATTGGAAATGATATCGCCATTGTCTGCAGTTATACAGAGATATTGGAAATGATATCGTCATTGTCTGCAGTTATACAGAGATATTGGAAATGATATCGTCATTGTCTGCAGTTATACAGAGATATTGGAAATGATATCGTCATTGTCTGCAGTTATACAGATATATTGGAAATGATATCGTCATTGTCTGCAGTTATACAGAGATATTGGAAATGATATCGTCATTGTCTGCAGTTATACAGAGATATTGGAAATGATATCGTCATTGTCTGCAGTTATAGTGTGCTCAGTTAGCCCGTAGATAATCATTTATGAGCATATCGATTTTATTTTTCTTTGTTCAGAGTAAAAGCAAATGAGAGAAAGAGAGAAAAAGAGAGAGTAAGATGTAAATGAGTGAGAGTGAGTGGGAAAGTAAGTTAATGAAAGAGTGAAAGAATGACAGAAGTGGACCCCATTCACTGATCTCTATCTTGTCAACTATGACAGCCTCACACACAAACAAGAGCTCTAGTAGGACCGAGTAGTCTCACATGTCCACAATAGAGTAGGACTCAGTCTCACAAGTCCACAATTGAGTAGGACTCAGTCTCACAAGTCCACAATTGAGTAGGACTCAGTCTCACATGTCCACAATTGAGTAGGACTCAGTCTCACATGTCCACAATTGAGTAGGACTCAGTCTCACATGTCCACAATTGAGTAGGACTCAGTCTCACATGTCCACAATTGAGTAGGACTCAGTCTCACATGTCCACAATTGAGTAGGACTCATTCTCACATGTCCACAATTGAGTAGGACTCAGTCTCACATGTCCACAATTGAGTAGGACTCATTCTCACATGTCCACAATTGAGTAGGACTCAGTCTCACATGTCCACAATTGAGTAGGACTCAGTCTGACAAGTCCAGTCTCCCTATCGGTTGGATCTCCAGATGGAATTCGGCGCTATCTAAGCTCTCCATGTTGGACCAACCGTTAAGTTCAGGTCATTCAGTGTCGAGAGCAAGCACAGGTGTTGGGCATATTTGACCATCTTACACGAGCTGACGTGGTTTTGGCTCGAACAACAGTGCTAAGAGTCGCCCGCCATAATCACAGACAAACAATCAAGTGTCAACATCAAACAAACAGCCCACAGAGAGTGGACAACAACATTTGATGGCTGATTAAAGGGAATTGTTATTTTCAAACAATGGCCATAAATAGAATCCAAAAGAGAGAACAAAAAGCATTGAACATGTTTACCATGCTATTCAACTAGGTATTTTATATTGATTAAATGAATGTGCTGAAATAAGGGGGGTGGTGGGGGGACAACATCATGCACAAAGTTAATCTATCAAGTTGTAATGATCCTCTACAGCGCAGCATTCTTTGGAATAATAATAATAAATATAAGTTAAACGAATATAAATTTTTTAAAAATATATATATTATTTTTTTAAAAGATTGTTCAAGGGACAGAAAAATGACATTGAAACGGTGATAAACGAATTAATTAATTGCTATTTTTAATATTTATTTCAAATCCTTAATAACAGATGCGTCCCTAGGGTTGGTGTCACCCGGGGCGGTAGCTGATGGTATCACCCGCACCCCTCTCACGACTTAACCCAAAGAACTCCTCCGAGTCTCCCAGTGCAAAATAACGGGAACATCCAGAGTTTTACATTTTGGTGTCCCCCGGTGCGGCCGCCACACCTCGCACCCTCTAGTGGCGCCACTGCTTACGGAACATTATATTAATATAGATATGCATGTTTGCACACATTTAATAAATATAATTAAACAAAAATATTAACTCAAAGACATTTAATACATTATGTTCCTAAAAAAAAATATTTTTTTAAAAACCCATCTTTTGGCTTTTGGAGAAAAATCGTATCCCGCACCCCCCCCCTTTTCCGACTGTGGTGTAGGGAGTAGTAAGGTGGGGTTCGTCTCATCATGGTGTCGGTATGTCATAGCCCAGGTGGCTATATTTCATTTAAAACAAAAGACACCGCTTTTTCATGTCCACCATTTTTAATTCTCTCTCCGGGGCTGTTTCTTTTTTTTCTTTCTTAATTTTTTTTTGTTGTAGTTTGTTGGGACTGTTTTATTATTGCATGTTAACTGATATTTTTTATTAATAAGCTTTCGCGTTTAAAGTATTTCATTGTATTTCTTAATATTTTTGTTAGGTGAAAAAAATTTGTCGTCTCTTTTTTTACATCAAATCGTACACAGTAATATTTTAGATTTTGGTGTCACCTCCTGATGGTGTCACCCAGGGCGGCCCGCCCCCACCGCACCCCCCTAATGACGCCACTGCTTAATAATAACTAACCCACAATATTATTGCTTTTTAATTAGAGTATATCTTTGATCTGCCACACAAACACATTCGTGTTTTATTAATGTGCAATAATAATAATAGAAACCATGAAATGAAAAGTAACTTCGGTTTATTAATAACATTGACGTCTCATGCATCACACGTCAAAACAGCCTCGGTGTAAGCATAGTTGTGAGTTACTGAACCGGTGTAAGCATAGTTGTGGGTTACCGAACCGGTGTAAGCATAGTTGTGGGTTACTGAACCGGTGTAAGCATAGTTGTGAGTTACTGAACCGGTGTAAGCATAGTTGTGAGTTACTGAACCGGTGTAAGCATAGTTGTGAGTTACTGAACCGGTGTAAGCATAGTTGTGAGTTACTGAACCGGTGTAAGCATATTTGTGAGTTACTGAACCGGTGTAAGCATAGTTGTGAGTTACTGAGCCGGTGTGAGCATAGTTGTAGGTTACTGAACCGTTGTAAGCATAGTTGTGGGTTACTGAACCGGTGTAAGCATAGTTGTGAGTTACTGAACCGGTGTAAGCATAGTTGTGAGTTACTGAACCGGTGTAAGCATAGTTGTGAGTTACTGAACCGGTGTAAGCATAGTTGTGAGTTACTGAACCGGTGTAAGCATAGTTGTGAGTTACTGAACCGGTGTAAGCATAGTTGTGGGTTACTGAACAGGTGTAAGCATAGTTGTGGGTTACTGAACCGGTGTAAGCATAGTTGTGAGTTACTGAACCGGTGTAAGCATAGTTGTGAGTTACTGAACCGGTGTAAGCATAGTTGTAAGTTACTGAACCGGTGTAAGCATAGTTGTGAGTTACTGAACCGGTGAAAGCATAGTTGTGGGTTACTGAACCGGTGTAAGCATAGTTGTGAGTTACTGAACCGGTGTAAGCATAGTTGTAAGTTACTGAACCGGTGTAAGCATAGTTGTGAGTTACTGAACCGGTGTAAGCATAGTTGTGGGCTACTGAACCGGTGTAAGCATAGTTGTGAGTTACTGAACCGGTGTAAGCATAGTTGTGAGTTACTGAACCGGTGTAAGCATAGTTGTGAGTTACTGAACCGGTGTAAGCATAGTTGTAAGTTACAGAACCGGTGTAAGCATAGTTGTGAGTTACTGAACCGGTGTAAGCATATGTTAATAATTAATAGCACTGGTCTGGAAGAGTTTTTCTTTGTATACCGGTTGTCAGTTCTTAGTTAATTATTGTTATTTAAAACGCCAATTTTATAATGTTTTTCGATTAGTTAAACTTTAACATTGCACGAAAAAGGGAGTCATAATAATAATGATGGATAGGCTGCAAACGTTTTTAATAACTCATTAATAATTATAGTTTAAACATTAAATTCACCTTGGTATACAATGTCGGTGATGAAAGCGCCGATGTTAAGCCAGACAATTTACTATTACATTATACATTTGTTTACTTAAAACTTAAAAGTAAATTATATCAGCTGTTTTAAAGGAAACATTTTTAGTGTCAGAGCCATACCACCGGACCAGTCAAAAGAGAAGATGGCTTGCTTTCACACCGATGGTGGACAGACACACCATGTGGCAAAACATGATAACCTGGCGCATGTGTACATCCAGAGCAGGGGTTCCTAGCCCGGCATCGGTGGCCTCCATTGACGTCGGTATAGCCCGTTTCGGTATTATAGACTTTCGGTTATGAAGGCCAGCGTCATTGTGGGTTTAACTACGTTCGCTATTTTTTTTATTAACTGCTGAATCATATTCCTGGAAATATATTTGCAAGCAATCAAAAGAGACCATCGCAATTAAAGTTGTAGGAAGTATGAACATCGCCTGTAATGATAACGTCTGCTGAGAGTCCATCCAACGTCTGCACTGGCTGAGAAAGGTCAGAGAGACCATGTCATGTCACTCCAGCCGATAATGCGCCTAAATGTATCATAGGCCGATAGGCGTGCGTCATTGGTTCTATTTATAAACGCAAAAGAGAATAACGCTAAATTTGGTAGCGTCTATTCTGTCACCTCCCGCAGGTGTGTCAGTCGAGCAGGAGTACAGGTATTAACCGTGAAGAAAATCCTGCACAATAAATGATTCATGGGGTGATCTAACTTACTATCATACAAGTTGGCATTAACAGAGAAATGGCGCATTAGACATAAAACTTGCATTGTATTTGATATTTAGAAAGTGTGAAGAGATGTAGTTAACACTAATAAAAACAACGGAAATAAGAAACAGCTGCTTATCAATGGAAAAAAAAAGATAGTGCTTTACGCTAGTTTGAGACTCATTCACGAGTGTAGTCATTCAGCTGTGTGAGTGGTATTATACTCTAATACTTGTTACAGACTCTTTCCTGTTCATGATCAATAAACGTGCTGTCAGCAATGTGAAGCAGACTGATGATCAATCAATGGTACCATATCACAGAGCTTAAAAACAATCAGTACGTATAATCTCCGTTAAACCTAGCCTGGAGTCTCACCCCACAACTAGAAATAGCTAGAACTGTCCACCCACGGCTCAAGTCCTGGACATTAACTGTGGTATTTCCTATACATTGTTATCAACATTGGCATTTACGATGTGTAGGCATAAAGGCGTAGCCTACCTTAAAAAAATATGAGTTTGTTCGCTCGCGTAGTGGAAGAAAGCACACAAAGTTGAACTTTAATGCGGGAAGACTGAATGTTTTGGAGAGAGGGTGTGTTATTAGTGTTATTGTTTAGTTGAAAATGCCATTTTGTGAGCTTTTCACATTAACAATGACACTAATGTAACATTGGATTTCATTGACGTGGTTATGCTGGGTGTATTGAAGCATCACATCCGAAATGCTGACGTAGGTATGACGTTCTGGGCACTAACCGCTGTGGGACTGGTTCATCCCACTGATGGAATTAAAGCTCACTGATGCTCACACGAACCGATGGGTTAAACATAAGCACTGTGTGACTATTGTGAATATAATATAATTATACAAAATAAGTTAAGTAACTAATTAAGTTATACATTAAATTATTAATATATAACAAATTAAACAAATTAACAAGCGTTGATCCATTCAAATCATTCAAATCTACTCAAAATATAGTAAAAGAATCAATTTCAATATGAGAAAAATATATTAAGTTAAAAAAATTACAAGTATATATATTACTTTACTTTACTACATAAGATAAAAAACTAAGTTAACTAACAGTATATTAAACTTAAATTTTCTGAATAAAAGAACAGTCTTATTATGGTTCTAGGTCACGATTTCTTGTACATCACACTACACACTCAGTACGACACTGTTCGCTTGGTACACACTACAAAGTTCGTTGAACTTCTTCAAGTTCGTTCATTCAATTCATTGTAAAATGTTCATCATTGACTTTGAGAATGTAACAACGTCGATAGCAGATGCTCTTCATTTATAGAATAATAAATATTTTAATAAATAGTATTATACTTGATATGAAGTAGTATAGTACACCCTATTAGCTCTTACACTTAAATGTGGTGATATCCGAATCCGAATCCGGCAAATATTAGGGCCAAACTATCCGGATTCAGCAAATAGTAAAAAAAACATTTCCGGCTGATCCCTACTCGAAACCCAAATGATTATGATTTTACGTCTATATTTTCAATTTTTAAAATATGCTGATTATGTCCCTTAGCGTTACGGAATGAGTGACCTGGTCTTTTATATTATTTAATTTGGCCTTTCTACAATTTAATTTATCGTCCATTTGTCACAGTACTCACAGTCATAACAACAATGCATTGACCTTGAGCGCAAGGAACTTATACTGCATCTTGAATAACTTTGGATTGATTGAAAGCTGTCTGAGTATCACCTTATACTGCATCTTGAATAACTTTGGATTGATTGAAAGCTGTCTGAGTATCACCTTATACTGCATCTTGAATAACTTTGGATTGATTGAAAGCTGTCTGAGTATCACCTTATACTGCATCTTGAATAACTTTGGATTGATTGAAAGCTGTCTGAGTATCACCTTATACTGCATCTTGAATAACTTTGGATTGATTGAAAGCTGTCTGAGTATCACCTTATACTGCATCTTGAATAACTTTGGATTGATTGAAAGCTGTCTGAGTATCACCTTATACTGCATCTTGAATAACTTTGGATTGATTGAAAGCTGTCCGAGTATCCCCTTCCCAACCCATGGCCACATGTCTACTACCAAACCCCCTTCCACGTTTACAGCTCCATGTCAAACACAAAGTCATTTGTTCTGCCCTTCCTTGTAAACACGAGACTAAGCCGTTCCAGCAACTGATAGTGTTTAGAGTTAGTTACACGCTGATCTGATCAACACAAACCAAAGTAGTCAATTTTAATTACCTGCCGTCAGTTTCACCCTCCTTCCACCGCCCTTAAGCCTTTCATCGACAGTCTCCATCTCTTACTTCCACCATCCACCCTTTCTTCCACCATCCACCCTTTCTTCAACCGTCACCCACTCCTACTTCCATCATCCACATTTTCTTCCACCGCCCCCAACACTTCAACCATTCACCTTTTCTTCCACCGTCCCCAAGTGTCCCCAACTCTTACTTCTACCACCCATGCACCCTTAGCTTCCACTACCACTCACCCTTTCCTCCAACATACACCCTCATTGTGCCAACAACCAACGTCTTTCTTTTTTTTCCTCCACAACCCCAGACCTTATGTTCCCACCACCACGACCCCACCCTTTATTCGCACATGAAAGGGAAAAGTTGCCACGCCCTGGAACACCGTAACACAAGCAACCTGCTGTAATGGGTCGGCCGGTGGCCTACAAGCACCGCGTGAGGAGAATTCCTCAAGTCCCACAGCACACAGAGTCCATGCCATTGTAAGGCGCTATTATCTCTTCTGACAAGTTTTTTTTTGTGTGTTTTTATAAAATAAATAAATTGCTTAGCGGGTGTTGTAAACAAACTATGCCAAAGATTGGTAAAGCCATGCATGCCCCTTACAGTACAGATGCCCCTTACAGTACAGATGCCCCTTACAGTACAGATGCCCCTTACAGTACAGAGGGTCTTGAGAGAGCATTCATTCTTCTCTCCTGCTCATTAAACAAATGAAATTAAAAGTTTTCGAACTCAAGTTCTAAGTGGGGCCTCACTACAACGGCACTGAAGACATCAAGGGCGGTGTATATAACATTGTCGCACACATCACACACATAGCAAACATCGATGGCGGTGTAGATAACATTGTCACACACATCACACAAATACCAAACATCGATGGCGGTGTAGATAACTTTGTCGCACACATCACACAAATACCTGAGGCTGAAACTCATAACGATAGTCATTTTATTTTATCAAATATTTCTTTTAAAAAATGGGCAATTCTGTCATAACTGCATGAGCATCCTCTTAGCTACAAGTCAACATTTAGTATAGTTAAGAGTAGTGATCCGCATATTACCAAGCTGATAACGACATGATGAAGCAATAAATAATATATACTAGTAAAACAGCTGTTAGCTAAATATGGATCTAAGTTATAAATAACCTCACAAGGTTGTGTATACCATGTGTTGTCTTACGTGGGAGAGAGGGGGGGGTGACTAATGTTGTGTTCAACAAGTGGTAAGCTCTACTCAACAGAATGCGCCACGTGGCTTAGCCAATTCAATAGAACCAGTGTTTCCCAACCTCTTCTAATATTCCGCTAACTTTAACAATTTTTTATCAGTCTCTCAAATCCCTAGTGATTATTTGACCGGTCTCAAATACCAATTATTTGACCAGTGTGTCACTCTCCACCAAGTCCAGAAGACGGGCCAGGAAAGATCGTGCTCGAAACCCTACCGATGACATCCCGGCCATCTCAATGTCCGACCAGTGGTAGCACCTATCGACCAGTGGTAGCACCTATCGACCAGTGGTAGCACCTATCGACCAGTGGTAGCTCCTATCGGGCAAAGATTGGCTCATGAACCACCCAAGGACACACCAACCTGCCACTGCTCACTGCTAGGATGTAGAGATTGGTCCTCTATGGGTGGTCTACGATGATGCATGTTTCCCCCCTATCTTGCGACAGTCCTTGGTTGTACTTATATAGACCCGTATTCTGTGCCGTGGTGGCGCCGCAGCTATATGGCGGGTCGAAGAAGGAAAAATATCCACATCCATCCTTTGGGGCGGAAACTCCCATTGAGAGGCAGAGTAGGTCGACTTGTGCGGCTGCCATTTGCCCAGACGACCCCCTCTTCTAGGGGGTCGTCTCGGGGGTGTCCCCGTCGGCTAGCTCTCCTCGGGGAGGGGAGAAAGTTGCCTGGGAATTCCCCGAGAGGTACTATAAGAGTCTTAGTGACTCAGGGCCTTTTGACGCCATCTCAAATGTCATATTACGATATGAGACAAATAAAAAAAAATTTAAAAAAATATGGGCACGCAATCAATTGGAGAACCTGAAAAATAAGCTGTGTTACATGCAGGAAATTTTCATTAAGTCTTGTCTTAAATAAATAACGTTTTAGATCCCCATTTTAAAGCTTGCTTATATCTCCGGTTGCTCTTTAATAGTTCATTATATCATCAAGTATTGGGAAGTACTGGTGTAGACCGAAGGTTGGCAGCCTTTCAACAATAGCCGTGACTGGAAGTCAGTTCTTTAAATAAAGAGTGCACATACTTGAAACAAAACCAATGACTTCGATCATCGATTTATGACAGTCAAGTCGGCTGACACAATTTATATTCACCCCAACCAACAATGATATGTCAACAGTTTTGTTTAATTCGTGATTAGGAAAAATAATAAGCATTGAAGAGGACTAAGACCTATCATCCATTAGAATATAGGGCTATATCGCCTCATATCTATATCTGGCAACAATTACCAGCAGATATGAAAAGCCTTCTTTCAGATTTATCACCGATCTTTGGCTGTTCAAAGATCTATATCTAGCAACAGATACCAACTGTGAAAGAAAATTGAGACTCATCTCTAAGTTGGTCATAGATCTAATAGCAACAGATACCAACTGTGAAGAAAATTGAGACTCATCTCTAAGTTGGTCGTAGATCTAATAGCAACAGATACCAACTGTGAAGAAAATTGAGACTCATCTCTAAGTTGGTCATAGATCTAATAGCAACAGATACCAACTGTGAAGAAAATTGAGACTCATCGCTAAGTTGGTCGTAGATCTAATAGCAACAGATACCAACTTTGAAGAAAATTGAGACTCATCGCTAAGTTGGTCGTAGATCTAATAGCAACAGATACCAACTTTGAAGAAAACTGAACTCATCACTAAGTTGGTCATAGATCTAATAGCAACAGATACCAACTGTGAAAGAAAATTGAGACTCATCTCTCAGTTGGTCACAGCTTATGGAAACACGTTTGTTACGTTACCAGTTGACTGTCTTGAGTCTTCACTTCCTACAAAGTAAGTGGTGAAGTCACTGACGCTAATATAGGCACTCAATGAGGCAACAAGAGTTCATTCCTTGTATTTTCCGTTTTTTTTGTTTGTTTGTTGTTTTTTAAATATTTTTTTAAATTAAATAAATAAACATGATTTCATTTGAATTAACAGTTAGAAAATACATGAACATGATAGGTAAAGATAGAGAAGATATGGAAACATAAATATAGATTTATGCTTCAATGTTAATAATGATATTACCTGTATTTCGACGAGGCTATGATGTCGATTGACAGCGTGGTAATTGCTTCTATTTGAAGAAACTTTTAATATATGGCTAAAATTAGTTAGAAGTGCTAAGTGTTTCATTATCGATAACCAATCCACACAAAAAACAAAACAAAAAAAAACAACAACAAAAAACTTAAATTCTCTGACACTTAAATTTCCTAGCAATTAACTAGCATCTACTGAAGTTACCGGTATGTGAGAAAGACAGATATATGCGTCTTAGAAACATAAAATTACAGATAACAAACAGTTGTCAACAAGTTGCCCCGCTCCCTTTTTTAACAAATATTCAAATACATTATCTTATCTTCTTATCTTATCTGTTACAGACGCTCCTTCTTTACAGAAGATTATTGCGTCCAAACATTAGTTGGGAAAAAGATGATCTCCTTGTTTCCCAAAGGAAATAAGCCTTCGACTCTAAAGTTAGTTTGAGAGATAATCATATTTTAATACCATCCAAGAGCCTCGCCTACAATGGTCGTCTTATAAAGTTCTGATGTCAATAAAGCAAAATGTACTGGAATTCAGAGGTCATTTAAATAAAGTATAAAGTTTTACATTTACTCTATACCAGTGCTTCTCAAACTTTTTAGTATGGCGGACCGGCAGGAATTTTTTCCATTGCACCAGAGACCGGTGCACTATTTTCCCTGCACTGACAATTTTTTCTGTCCTTTTTTTTGAGAACATCTGGGGACCGGCAGCGGATGGCTCACGGACAGGCACCGGTCCGCGGACCACCACTTTGAGAAGCACTGCTCTATACCATGTATGACAACGATGGGCATGTGTTGTTCATTACACGCTGAACTGAAATGACTGGACGAAATAAACCACATTGAACTCGGGTGAACACGCCGCCGCACTTGCTTGCACCACTCTATGCAGTTTTTTTTAAAGACGTCGCGATTTTGTTTGGTGTCGAGTGAATCCTCCAGTAACACGGTGTCAACTCAGCTGTAAGGAAATGTCTCTCCCTTACATTGGTATTTGATGTTGAATGGGTCCATAAGGGCAAGCAACGTCACGGCTACATGTCCCAACCATCCCAAACCCCGCACTTCATCACCAACCCCCCAAACCAAGCTCTACTTCACCCCCACCCCCTAACACCCCATTTCGTCTTTGGAGCTACCTTACGCAAGTTGAACATTTTACCAAGCTTTACTTTCAATGGTGATGCTAATGAATCCTGAATGCTATTCAAGTCCACATCCATTCAATACTACTATGTTATGATGTGTAACGTCACTGAATGGAAAGCTCCCACAGGGTGAGATTTCTGTGATGGCGAATCATTTTATTTTATAGTAAATCATCGGCACACATACAAGTTGCGATGTGGAAACACAATTTTGTGCATTTGGTAAGCATGAATCTAATTGAGGTTCTGCAGCAATCACAACACAGCCCACGTAATACCCGCACCAAGACTCCATTAGGTCCCCCCATAGGTCACCCGTGTTGTCAGTGCCACACTTATCCATTAGTAATTCTCCTTCTTCCCGTCTCGCATTCGGGCGTGGAATGGGTTGCCTGAACAAACCAGACCCACACACTCTCAACCCTCGCATTCGGGCGTGGAATGGGTTGCCTGAACAAACCAGACCCACACACTCTCAACCCTCGCATTCGGGCGTGGAATGGGTTGCCTGAACAAACCAGACCCACACACTCTCAACCTTCAAATTATTATTTTTAAATGCAAGACTAGAAATAAACCATAGATAATAAGCTAAGAACGCAATAACCTTCTGTATAGAAAGAGCGTCTGTAACATGTAAGATAACATAAATGAGAAGTATAGACATAGAGAGTGAAAGTTGATAGAAATGCTAAGCTTTCTTCAAATCAGTGGAAATGTTAAAACGCATTTTAAATATGTGCAGCTTGTGTAGAGGTCGTTAAGTGGACATCTCCTGAAGTCTTAGCCTATCTACGGAACGGTGTACTTGAGACAGTTCGCTGACAGTGTCATGACCGGGCCAGATGCCTGCTACAGAGCACGACCAAGGCTAAGCTCTAGATACTTCTCTCACATATCAATGGGGCAGACAGTCAAGTGTGGTACAACAATCTTTTCAGTTATTCACTTGTACATTTTTACATTTTCCTCACGCAGTGGACCGACAAAGCTGCCAAGTCAGCTTATTTTTTTGTTTTAAACAGAAGTTCTCAACATGGAGTTGATTGCTATAACTAAACCCATTAGGATACCAGGTCCATTTCACATGGATGCGATGGACATTCCGCTGTTTATCGGTATTTACTAGCCAGATTTAAAAGCCGGCCACAGCGAGTTTGTAGCAGACCAACACTTGGTTGGTGTCGCGTCAACAGAAATACTTGTGACAAAGTAATGCCACCAAAACAAAGCTGACTATCCATCCTACTGTCTAAGTAAGGAGAGTAACTACCGTGTCTGTTTAGTATTATTATTCAGCTGTCGTGGCGTTCTTAAATCTCATAGGTAGTAGGTTAATAACCTCTCTGTGTAGGGGGGGGGGCAAGGGAGAGAAGTGGGGAAGGAGAGGCATCTCTGGGTTGATATTTTTGTTTTAAAATATAGTATTCAATTGCTTAATGCTGTTTGATTAAAATAAAACAAACCCGTAAAAAAACAAAGTTTTTGACTATAAATCCCTTATATATGAGACATAACTAAAAGCATTGATTATTTTCAAACGCGACAAATATTTACAGACTGAATCCGTCTTAACTTTCCTTCGCTTTATAACCCCTTGGGGGGCGGGTGGGAGAGGTGAAAGATCTGGTCACCGATCGCTGGACCGAGCTCAGCGTGACACGTACAATGTAAACAAAAGCACGCCGGTACACCTGGATAAAACACGAGATGTGTTCAACTATGGCTGGCGTGAAGTCAAGTGACCCGTAAAATGTAAACAATAGCGACCGCTACATATAGTTTATATAGATAAACTAAAAATGCATTAATTTAATTACGGTACGTTCGATCGATCTGAAATTTTGATACGATGCATTGTTAGGTGACACGAGCCTATGTGTCAAATTTCAGCTCGATGGCATCACGGGAAGTGGGTCATTTTTTACTTTTGTTTTTCCGCCCGACGTACGAAGAGATGACGACAGACAGAGAGAGAGAGAGAGAGAGAGAGAGAGAGAGAGAGAGAGAGAGAGAGAGAGAGAGAGAGAGAGAGACAAGATTTCGAAGTTAATATAAGGGATTTAATAAAGAACGATATTTCTAGTCCGTACAGCTGGATCATATACATACAGAGATGCAGAGAGGGGGTATGGGGGTAAGAGAGTGAGAGAGAGAGACAGAGAGAGAGACAGAGAGATAGAGAGAGAGACAGACAGAGAGAGAGACAGACAGACAGAGATAGTGAGAGAGAGAGACAGACAGACAGAGATAGTGAGAGAGAGAGAGAGATAGTGTGTGTGTGTGTGTGAGAGAGAGAGAGAGAGAGAGAGAGAGAGAGAGAGAGAGAGAGAGAGAAGCCTGCACACCCCAAAAGAGCGTTCAATGAATAAAGCCACAACGGATTTGCAGTGACGGCAGGGGAGGAAAGCCATTTAGTTGTCGAGTGACAACTGGAGACACGGGTGGCGTTTATTAAAACTTGGGAAGTCCTCCTCATAGCATATTAATAACACGGTCAAAAGCCGGTTCTGTCACATTTTTTTTCTCCGTTAGGTGTGTGTTGAGTACATTTGTAAGAAGAGATTCAACAAAGTCATTTTGGGGGAAGGGGGAGGGCTAGATCATTGATAGATTTATATGTGTGTGGGGATAATACCGATGGTCACGGGTTCGAATCCTTGCGAAGGCAAGGATTTGTTCCCGGGGCCTAGGGCGTCCCTGAGTCCACCCAGCTCCGAATGGGTACCTAACATTAGTTAGGGAAATAAAGGCGGCTGGGTAATGCGTGGAACCCTTATAGTCGAGGCTTGTGAACGCTGCATCACTTGCCAACAGACCGGCATGGTCTGTGGACGCATTAATCTTCTGTATAGAAGGAGCGTCTGTATACATAAGACAAGACAATATTTGTGATAGGTGTGAGTGAGTGATAAGAAATGTGTAACAGTAACAGGATTGGTTACTTTAGGGTGAGATATGACTATTGATGGACCAGAACAGAACAACAGCTGTGAGTGAGTGGGAAAACAGAAAAACAGGTGTGAGTGAGTGGGAAAACTGGACAAATTCCATGCAGGGTACCGAGCAGATGCGCCCTGATGACGAAGCACCGAAAATAATAGATTACATCGACTGTGCTATTTATCGGGGAACTTTTGATTGATAAGATTTAGACAAGATTTGTATTGATCAAAGTATGTCATTGAAACCCCACGTCCACTCGTCCCATTGTGAGCTCGTTTTACCAGTGATATTGTTGTCACGTGACTCTCTTGAGACTTTTCTTAAATTATGGATAGACAGCAGCTGGCTGTTCTCACAATTAGAGGTTCCGGTGTACACAAGAAAGTTGGAGAATTAAACAACCCGTAAAAATAAAGTTTTTGACTATAAATCCCTTATATATGAGACATAACTAAAAGTAAAAGTATTGATATGTGTTCAATATAACACGCCCCGCGCGACATTCCCCTGTGACATCTCCAGGGCTGGAGTGAGACTCCAGTGACCCGTGGAGGTCAACTATACACATGCTGCATAGAGATACATAGAGATAAACTAAAAAATCATTAATTTAATTACGGTACATTCGATCGGTCTGAAATTTTGATACAATGCATTTTTAGGTGACACAAGTCTATGTGCAAAATCTAACGTTAATAAATTAGTTAGTAATAAATTACCGAAATTATTAAGTGAAGTGGAATGCATAAAATGACTTAAGTATTCAAATTTATTTACAATCCCTGGTATTTTCGACGGCATTGAACCACCGTTTCCTTAAAAGTTCCTCATTTGGTCGCCATTAAAGTTGCTTATTTGGTGGTCATTAAAGTGACCCAGATGGCAGTTACTTTTCATTAATCAAGCAAAAATTGTGCGTGCCTTTAGTTTCTGCTCTAATAAAATATAAATATATAACATGTCCTTTTCCCCCTTACCGTTTCTATCGGCGCGACGCCCATGGGACAGAGACAAAACCAACACAGAACAAGGAGCGGGGACCTTATAAGGCCACAGCATGCTTTACGCGTGACGTCATCCCGGCATGGGACAACATGGAGAGGGGCTTGTGACCCCTTTCGGTGGTCTTGTCTCTTTCAGGGTTTAGTAATAAATAACACGGGCGTATGAAGGTTCTGGTATAGGATATCCCCCACCCCCCCCCCGGTAACCCGTGTTAGAGTAAGTGCCACCCCCTCCCGTAACCTAATTAATATAGGAAAAAAAAGCATAAAAGAATTATGAATTAGGTGGGACCTAGAAGACTTTAGGGTACGTAAAATTTAAAGCATTAAACAAAACTTTTTAAAAAATTAGTTGCGGGGGGGGGGAGATCAGAAATCTACTTTGTGGTACAGTGAACAAAAGGAAGCCAGTCTACAAGAATATCCATGTTAGAGTGGTTCTCATATTGTCTTATTAAAGGACGCCCAAGAACCGAAGCTCCATTTTTGAGTGACCCCCTAACGTCATTGAAATGTTAATTCATTCGCTCCAACTGTTTAAAGGGTCATAAAGGTGATCATAACCTAGGATGGTTCACAGCTGATGTCAAACACATGTAATAGCTTTAGTAGATGGACTAACAAAAGGCTTAGACAATAATTATAATGATCAAATAGACACAATATTACTAGACTTCTCAAAAGCATTTGACAAAGTTCACCACCTTAGTTTACTTAAAAAACGTAACTACTTTGGAATCTCAGGTCCCTCACGTCATGGATCCAAGACTTCCTTTTGGGCAGGGAGCAAACTGTAATAATTAAGTGATCTAAATCTGCACCAATAAAGGTTAACTCAGGAGTTCCACAAGGAACTGTGCTAGGTCCCTTACTCTTTTTGATTTATATAAATGATTTACCCAACAACATCTCAACAGGAACAAAAGTTAGGTTATTTGCTGATGATTGTATAAACTATAGAACAATTAAATCAGAACAAGATAGCAACATTTTACAAAAAGACTTAGATTAATTGATAAAATGGGAAACTAACTGGAGTATGTCTTTCCATCCAGAAAAGTGTCAACTAATAAGAGTAACAAAGAAAAAGAAACAAATAAATTCAAAATATTGAGAACTGACCCAAACTAAAGATGCAAAATACTTAGGATTAGGAGTCATAATAAATGAGAAAACATCATGGAATCCCCATGTCAATGAAGTTATTAAAAAATCAAGCAAAACCTTAGGCTTTATAAAAAGAAACTTTCACAAATGTAATAGAGATATAAAACTAAAATGCTACCTCACTTTTGTGAGACCTGTACTAGGATATGCATCTTCTGTATGGGACCCATCCACCAAAGAAAACATTGATAAACTATAACAAATTCAACAAAGAGCTGCCAGATTCATTACTGGAGATTATTCAAAACTGACAAGAATAACACCATTAGTTAAATCATTAAACCTTGAAACACTAGAGGACAGAAGAAACAAGAGTAAAGTAGTAATCATACATAAAGAAACTAATTATATTTTAGAAATAAAGATAACCCTCAGACAGACATAAGGATAAAAACACCTTTCTTATTCCGTATGCAAGAACAAACACATACACATTTTCGTTCTTCCCGTCCGAAATTCGGGCGTGAAATGGGTTGCCTGAAGAATCCAGGAAAACCAACACTTTATCAACATTTAAAACTCTAATAAGAATGCAGGACTAAACACAAACCATAGATAAGCGTAGGACGCAATTATCTTCTGTATAGAAGGGGCGTCTGTAAATGGACCAACAACGACTGCAGCCTCTCAATACTATGCTGGAAGTTTTCACAATAAACCTGATTAAAGTAATGTTTTGAGCAGGGTGGGGGTGGGGGGGCTTAGGGGCCGTTCATAAATGACGTCACCCACATAGGGTGGGGGATGGGGGGTTTAAGAACTGTGAAGTCACATCAAGACGCGCAACTTTAAATAAAAGTTCCACTTAAATATTTGATAGCTTACAATAGTTATTTAATGACGTTTTGAATGGCTTCGCGCATGTTACGATATTAGAGTGCAGCCTTTCACTAAATACATACTTCAATGACAATAAAGTGATTTGAAACATGCTCATTTTCAAATAGGAAATACCGGGGGGGGGGCTACATTTTTGTGAAGAAGTGTGACCGGGGGGGGGGTAAAAATCGGCCAAAATTGCATGACGTCATTTATGGACGGCCGCTTAAGGAAGTGCTGTGGGTAAGAGGTTACAAGGTGTGAGTTTTGTGAAAGCGCTGGTTGGGGGGGGGGAGCAATCAACCAGCATTGATAGTTGTGTGTCTCAAGGTCTTCGACCATTTGAGAAATTTAAATAACCAACATAAAAAAGCAGCTTATTTAATTAAGCTAGACCAATGGTTTAGAAAGGAGGTAAGACTGACATTCGACTAATTCTCTTTCATCATGCTAGTTTTCAAAAAAACCACAGATGTCAAATGTACGGGTGCGTTCCCATTGCTCCTACATTCAAACATATTCACGGTTTTTATGTATTCTCATATGACTTTTTAAAAAAACTTTCAAAGAAAATTTCTCAAAACTTCTAAAATAAATTATATAATTTAGTTTTTTTTTATACCCACTCGTTCATTTTGATAACCTTGATATTATGTAGTATTTATAGAATATTTTAAAAGATTTAGCTAGCACTTCTATTTAAGATCAAGACGTATAGAACATTAGTGATACACATGCCAACTGTGTATAACACTTGTAGAGCCAAATGTGTTTATCTAAGTCCCGGTTCAGAATTTTGAATAAAAAAACGAGCCATGCCATATGTGAATGTGAATACTGTAAATTATTCAACACCCACACACAAATGGCAAAACAAAATAAATATCAGTATTTATCAGTGAGCATACGCATGATCAAATACACACTACACCGGTGAGTAGCCAGTGATTAGCTGGTGAGTAGCCGGTAAGTAGCCAGTGAGTAGCCGGTGAGCAGCCGACTCACTTTTTTGAGGCCAAGTGATATTCGACCCCACCCCCCCACCCACACACTTTTTTCTATTAAAAAATGCAGAGTGAACCCCCGTCCCCTAACTACATTTATTGAATTAAAAGGGAGCCAAGATCCCTTAAAAGTCAAAGTATTAAGTGGAACCAATACCTACAGACTTGGGAACCCATGGCGATAAATAAGCCAATCTTTACCTGGCACAGGCATGCTCAAAAGCAAAATAAATCTTGAACAAACAGAACCCCATTAAATAGCTATATGATTAGCATCCAGCTTAGATGAGATTTTAAAGGAAAAAACAACAACAAATGAAAAGGCTTAAATCACTGGTGAGTGTATTAAATGGCGTCAATAAAAGAGAGGAGAGAACAATAATAAAGAAATAAGCCTGACCTGTGCGTGCTTGGGAGCTGGTGACGTGGTATATCACTGGATGATCCTGAGTACCTGGGGAAAGAGAGCATCTGACTTCAAGCCTGTTATAGAGGGACGTGGCTCACTGTCTCACTCTCTCTCTTTCATGAATGCCTCGAGAAGTCCGCCCCACCGCGCATTTCGTACAGCAGCAACACGAACACGACTTTTGACAGTCTCGCCTTGGTCTGTCGTATGGCGACAAGACAAGGTGACGTCACTCACGGCAGAACGGCATCCACATTTGGTCATGAGACGAAACCATCTTCATCTACATGTATATCCAGAGGTCGCCAATGTTCCCTTTAATCTACGCGACGTCTTGTAGTAGTTTATAATTACCGAGCAACAAATTTGGTAAAATATTTCACAAAAATGGATGCTGAACAACTTTGCAAACGAGTTTTTTTTTAACTTTGCATATAGGTCAACGAACCTTAGAGGGAACATTAAATGTTCCTTGCAAGGTTCCTTGGTACGTGTCCAAAAAAACAACCGCGTGTGCAAAGTTGCACAGCATCCATTCATTGTGCACAATTTTACACCCCACAAATACAGATATTATGTTATCCTTATACAAAACTTTCTGCGCGGTGATTATAAACTGCTACAGATATATGTGCTGTCGCGCAGCTTGAAGGGAATATTGTGTAACCACATCTCTCAATGGGACGTAATCAACTATTCCCCGGTGCCCTGAGATCTACAATGCGGGCACTAAGAGTCATTTAGTAGTTAAATGGAATATTTATTTATTTATTATGTACACTTATAAAGCGCGGTACCACCCCAGCCTATGGCAGGGCTCACAAACAAATATTTTCAACCAATAGACAAACGACGACATTACACTCCCAGTCTTCCTAAACATACACAAACTTATGTACTAATGTGAAGACATGGACGTTTATTTTTTTTATCTTTAAAATTTGAATTTGTAACACCTTTGTGATGAGTTGACATAGTTACATTATATATGTTGACATTCTTATCTTATCTGTTTACAGACGCTCCTTCTATACAGAAGATTATTGCGTCTTACGCTTATCTATGGTTTGTGTTTAGTCCTGCATTTTTATTAGAGATTTAAATGTTGATAAAGTGTTGGTTTTCCTGGATTCCTCAGGCAACCCATTCCACGCCCGAATTCCGGACGGGAAGAAGGAAAACTTGTATGTGTTTGTTCTTGCATACGGAATAAGAAAGGTGTTTTTATCCTTATGTCTATCTGAGGGTTGTATTAAGTTATCTTTGGGTTGTATTTCTAAATTAGAATTAATTGTTTTATGTATGATTACTACTTTGCTCTTGGTTCTTCTATCCTCTAGTGTTTCAAGGTTTAATGATTTAACTAATGGTGTTATTCTTGTCAGTTTCGAATATTCTCCAGTAATGAATCTGGCAGCTCTTTTTTTAATTTGTTCTAGTTTATCAATGTTTTCTTTGGTGGATGGGTCCCATACACATTCGGTGGAAATATGTGTTTAAAGTCACAAGTTAAGCTTATACTTATAAAGAAAGTCACCTAAAATAAATCAGAGACATAAGCCTGGCCTCTGATGTCTGTAGTGTAAACCAGTGCTTCTCAAAGTGGTGGTCCGCGGACCGGTGCCGGTCCGTGGGCCATCCGCCGCCGGTCCGCAGAAGTTATCAAAAAACGGACAGGAAAAAAATGTCAGTGCAGGGACAAATAGCGCACCGGTCCCTGGTGCAATGGAAAAAATTCCTGCCGGTCAGCTATACTAAAAAGTTTAAGAAGCACTGCTGTAAACAAATCCGCCTCTAATCTCTCCAACGCATCTCACATTTTAAATGGATATGAATATAAGTTGGGGAAGGGACATTCCATTTGGATACTACATTAGGGATGACACTATTCAGACATGGCATCAATATGTTGTTAATGTGACATTTTAAATTTTAAAAAAAAACTCATTAGATCTCCAATTACGTCCCAATAAATAATGTTTTCATTAAAAAAACGTAATTAAAATGCATTTGACAAAGGGGAGTAACATCTTGTAAATTACAGCCTTACAAAAATAATTAGCAGACCTTGCTTTTTATTGTCTCCCTTTTATTACGAATGTGTTTTAATTAAGGCGTTAATAAATTTACCAAAATTAATAAGAATTTAATTTTTTAAAATTATGATTGACTATAAAACCAAGGTTAAAAAATGTTCATGTTCAACGTATGCTCATTTTATGCACAAAAATATTTTAACAAGTATAAGTATAAGGATTTGTTACATAGTCTTACTATTTTGGTGGGATTGATGCTTAAAAAATAATTGGAGATATCTCCCACCTTTAAAATTAAAAGGGTAGAAGTAGTTTCAGTAGAGGGGTGACCATAACCCTATTTCTCCCACCCACCCCCACTCTCTCTCTCAATGGACTAAAAATGTAAATGACACCAAATTTTTGGCAACTTGTATTTTTTTCTGTCTCTTGTATTGATTTTCAACCCAGAAAAAAAGGTACATGTAGTGAACATATTAACCACGCAAAAAAGGTGTCCGAGATAAGTAAAACTAATCTCATGTATATTTTCCGAAATGTTATAGATTTGTGAATATTAATTATTTTTACGATGATCCTGTCAAATTGTCTATACTTGTTCCTAACATTTAACAAACTTGTACAATTTTTCTACTTCTAATATTTAATATTTTACAAAATTGTAAGAGGGTGGAACAGGCAAATCTTCAATGCACAGGAAGGGCATTGCAAGATTTATCAAATACTTTTTATTTTACCTTAAATCTGTCATTAAATACTGTATCAACCAATTTGATTTTATGTTGAAACTTGTTTTTAAAGACTAGGTCCAAGTCAGGCTCCACCTTAATTCAGAGTGTTTCCAAATTAAAGAATAATACATACATGATAGTTTCATATGTAAAATTTTGGAGGAAAAAAAACTCCCTTTTGCAATATTTAAATGTAACTGTAACACTTTCAATTAAATTCTGTGGTTTAAGGTCTGAGTAATGTGAGTCATATCATGGAACAAGCGTGACACCCAAAAAAGCCATATAAAGATGCACATCTTGTTTAAACAATATTAATATGCAAGGAACCTTTGTGATTGTGCTTTCATTTAACTCCATTTGATCACTTTAATGTTAATGGATTTCATGTCACCCTACATCCCCTCTTTTCCCAGAGAAATATAACTTTAAGTTCCCAGTTTTGCCATGATCCTTGACAAGCAAACAAAAGGTTAATAAAGATGGTTTTGTTTTGTTTTGTGTTATTTTTAATTGGTAACTGTCATATGGGTTTAATCAGCCAATATGCCTCAGCTTCTCAATCTCAGTCTATAGTATGAATGGGTAAAATTCCAGAGTTTTTTTATGTTAAAGAAATGCCGGGTTTTTATGCTAAAAATAATATCAAATTTTTTAAGGCGGTTACTGTTTTGTTACTGGAATTCATAAAGTAAAGAATTCTTATTGAACCATAATATACGTTATAAAACTGCAGGATTACCAAATATTAAATATTTAAGCTATAACACTTCCAAGTGACTCTTAAATTGACATTTCCGACAAAATATAATTGGGTAATCTTGTAGTTTCTACACATATATTATTTCACAACGAAATTTAATTTTCTCGTGAAAACTTACGCTTAAAATTTATTAAATGCATTATTATATGTTGTATTTCAGCTATTACAGCTCTAATTTGTAAGTCTTTCTAATTTCTAAGGCATTTTTTCGGCTCTCAACAGTAAATAGTCTGATTGTGATGCAACCATTTTGTTTATCTATTACTCTACTTGCCGGATTGTCCCAAATAAGATGCCAAATGGATATTTCTCACTTACAAACAAACAAAATAACAATCAAACATCTAGTAACGAAATTAAAAATGAAATTGTCTTTAAAACATTTATTTATCTTCTGAGAACATTAAAATAGATGAAAAACACCTTTTAAAAAAACATTTTCTGTCAGTAAATTTATTTTAGTATGGTTCGAGCCAGGTTAAAAAACATCTGGCAAGCAGTTTACTAGGTAAACAAAATGGACGTATCGTGACCAGATTATGTATTATATAGAGCTGATAAAATGCCTTAGAAATTAAAAAGACTCACAAATTATCGCTGTATGTAATAGTCTCAGTAATAGCTGAAATACAACAAAATGTAACATATATTAGATAATTATGCATTTAATAAATTAAAAACTAAGTTCACACGAGAAAATTAAATTTCGCTGTGAAATAATATGGCTGCGGCTACCAATAGTTTCTAGAGAGCTATTGGCAGTATTGGTAAGCCTCAGCCACAGGGACCTGCTATTGGTACTCGACTACAGTAATAGTTAATAGTAATAGTCTAATTCTAATAGACACTCCATTGCCATTTCATTATCAATCATGTCATTGTCATGTCATTAAGTTTAAGATTAAGCCTTAATTTACTTTATTTTAGTTTTTAAGTAAGAAAGTTAACTATACTGTGAACTTGAATCGTTAAATTAAAAGTTACAGAAAAATTACAAATTATTAGTAACCAACATTTTGAGCTTGTTTACTTTAAAAACATATCGACTAAAATTTTATTTTTATTTTACCACAATTTCAATTTTAATGTAATTATTCCACTTGCCGCTTTCTAACTCATCCACTTCCTTATTGCCAGATGCTTGTTAACGTCTGTAGAATTAAATGTTTTCCTGTGCTATGCCACATGTTACAATAAAACATGGAAATAGAATTTGTGAACATTGTGCGCTGTACACGAATGCGTTGAAGAATGTTTTAATTATTTTGAATGGTGCAAACTCGTCTATAGTCTATAAACGAAAATGTCAACATTTTTTTTTAAATTTTATTATACGATTATAAAAGATTTGTCATTCTGTATCCGCCTGTATGGTCGAAGTACTCAAGATTTGTTTCGCATTTTAACACACAAATTCCTTACAGACAGAGACGTCACTAACTTTGGGGCCGTCCATAAAGTACGTCACGCTCCAGAGGGGGGGGGGTGTAAGAAAGTGTGACAGGGGGAGGGGGGTCCAGCTATGTGTGACGTCACGGTGTTTTATATTAAATTTTAATTGTTTTGTTAATAAAAATAACAATTTTTGTTTGAAAGTGTGATGTACTTTGAGGGGGGGGGGTCCAAAATTTGTGACAAGGGGAGGGGGGGAGTTAAAATTGGTCAAAAATAGCGTGACGTACTTTATGGACGGCCCCTTTAAGTTACTTTAACAGCTTGTAATTGAATTTTTTAGATTTTATATATATATATACTTGTCATGGGGGGGTACCACAGGGTGGGCCAGGTGGGCCATGGCCCACCAAATGTTTAGAGCTAATGGGCCAAAATGTATTTGGCCCACCCAAAAAATCAACTGAAACCAACAAAAGGGAAACTGTTTAATGTACAACTCTTCTTTTTTATAAGTTTGTTTAAAAAAAAATTTGTTCTAAATAACATTGCGATTTTGAAGAAAATCAGTTTTGCTTAAAATAATTTCACTATTTGGCCGTGTCCGCCACAGAAGCCGGGCACTACCCCCATCTCCCTCCCCATCCCCTCTCCAACCCCCTCCATTCTCTCAGACCATATCGCATCAGTCCCTCACCCGGCCGAGTGGAGGGTTGGCCATTGGAATGCGGCTATCGCTGGCCGCGTTAGCGCCGAACAAAAGCTCAAGTTTTTAAGTACCAGAAATTGTGGCCAGGGTCCATAGACGTCATGGGCAGTGGTCAGTGAGTGGCATTTTAAGTGCGTCCAGACGGGACAAGGGAACAGGGGAATGCCAACAGTATTTTATAGTGGCCAGGGAAAAACATGAATGGAACGAGTTTTTACGACTTGAGCCATATGATGATCTTCAATTTCACCCACATTCCTCTGACTACCAATATAAGGGGAGGTCTGTGGGAGACAAGGGAGAGAGAGTCACACAGCGCCTGGAGAGTGAGTGGGCCCACAAATAGACGAAGACCTGCTAGATTAAGTATTTTTTTTTACACCCACATCTTAATCGCATCAATCTAAAGAGTGAACTCGCTTTGCTGTAACACAACAACATCGTAGATAACATTCCGGCAATTATCGCCTGGTTCAACGATGCCGATGTGAGACGAGACACTCATAAGACCGTGTATGCAGCGGTGGCAACGCTGGTCATGCTTCCCAGCACCACTTTGTCATGTGAGCGAGCGTTCTCCGGGTTGCGACGGTTGAAGACATACTTGCGATCGACAATGGGGCAAGAGAGACTTAATTTCTATAATGATGGCTAACGTGTACCTTGACCTGTTAGATAGTATCAACTGTGTATCAGTGGCGAACGTGTACCTTGACCTGATAGATAATATCAACTGTGTATCAGTGGCGAACGAGTTCATCTGTCTATATGACTCACGTAGAAAATTGTATGGACATTTCTCGTGACGTTTTGACTATTTTATTTTGAGTGAACGTTTGACTGTTTCAAATGTTATATAATATAAATCATATCATATGCTTTTTCATTACCATTCTGTACAAATTTATTGAAATTTACTCACTACTCACTACACTGTCGCCCATTTGGAAGTTAGACATTGGTCTGGAAAAATTAAAAAGGGAAGGGTACAGAGATAGGAAGAGACCCAGGGTTCAAGGCCTTATTTAAGGCAAGGGTATCGAATGAAACAAATTTGTGTTACCAACTTGGCCCACCCAATATTTTGCTCATGGCGCATGATACTAGTGTATTACCCATCAAAAATAACGGAAGTTTTCAAAATGGATATATTTCAGTTTTTGTAATTGTCCCTTTAGCTCGAAAGCCACATAGTAAATAATCAGAAAATGTAGAGACCAAGAGAGAAAAGTTAAATCTCTTTTCCATATTGAACAATTTTATGCGGACGTTTGAAAATGGTGGGGGGGGGGTTTGTTGTTGTTTTTTTTCAATTTTTTTTCCAATTTTTTTTAAGGCTATTTTTTTAGAGGTGCCCATTCTAAAATCTAGCGTTACGAACGGACATAGCAGAGTATATATTTTGATTATATTTACGAATATGTGTGTTATGAGAAAACCTCCAAGCTTAGGCTTCGCGTTATATAAGTTTGCATGAATAATAATGATATAATCAGGATAATAGTAAATGCATAGTGAATTACACACAGCATAAGGTGATACTACAGCAAAGAAGTTTTAAGTTCGAAGTACATGTATTAACAAATATTGCTGAGGAGTCAGCCGGACGTTAACTTGCGGCATTGAATAGTGCGCACCAATTATGAGTGCACCAATAACACAGCACAGAGCGTTAAAAATAAAGTATGTGACTGTAATGTGATCCACATCAAAGACATCTGTGATTTGAAGCAGTTTACGCTTCATTGATGATTATGACTTGTCAGTTTATTCGCCCATTTGTCCATACATTATTACCACAACATTACCAAAACATGTAAAAAAATAAAATGTAATTTTTACACATGTTAATAACAAAGAACTATTCATTTTGCATGAAACGTAGTAAGCAAAGTTTGTCACAGGATAACAGAAAAGATTAAATTATCAACTGTTAATCATATTTACAATGTAATATAAACGTGTTAGTAATTCACATAAACGTTTTTATTATTGTCAAGTCAGCACCTTTTCAAGATCTATTATGACTTGTCAGTTTATGCGCCCATTGGTCCATACATTATTACCTTTACATTATCAAAAACATGTAAATAAAAAATTGTAACTATTTACAAATATGAATAACAAAGAACTATTTATTTTGCATGAAACCTTTGAAGTAATATGTTAATCACTGGATAAAAGAAAATATTAAGGGTATCAACAGGTAATCGTATATAAAATTTAATATACACGTTTTAGGAATTCTACTAAACGTTTTCATTATTGTCAAGTCAGCACCCCTTCCAGTTCTATATTAAAAGCAAAGATTTTTTATTATTCCAAATTAGTCTAAGACGCATTAAAATATTACATGTAAATAACAATAAAAAAAACTATTGTGGGGAGGAGTCCGATTTTTAAATATGTTATTTTTTTAGACATACAAATATATAATCTCAAAGTGTATAAAAGAAAAACAAACGCTAAACTGAAGCATAAGTTGGCAAATTTCATTTGCAGTACTCAATAATGGCTTTGTAGTTCAAAACGCATCGAAACTTGATAACCAAACGACAACCAATTGTAAATTTCATAAACCGAAAAACGAATGTTATATATTAATATAGAAAATTAAATGTATAATTACGTACGAAATATTGACATGGACACATACACAAAAACGGACATTTAATACAAACAAATAATAATAATAGTAATCAAATAAAACATGGCTCTTTTTACTTCTTTCCCTTCACACATTAATAAAAGCTCAAATAATGACGTCACGTCACAATATTTTATGGCTAGAAACACATTTTGTTAATCTCGAATGCAACATTTTTACTCCTATATTTTCATTTTTTATCGGGAGTTACCTCGCATAGCGTCACGGACAGACACTACGTGACATTGCAAATTATATATATTTAATTTTTTAATTAATTTTTTAAAAATTAAATCAATTACAACTTTCTTCTCTTGAAAACCCCAAAGTTAATTTGATCCAGGACTATTCGGCCCCAACAATAAAGCCAGTGACCGTGACCTTTCGGCCCGATTTGGCCAGTCAAGTCTTACTCAAGTAGACCCATAACTAAAGGGCCCCTGTTTATATGCCCCGATAAAATCAGGGCAATTTTGATTGTTGATGGCGGCAAACTGAAGACAGACCAGAAACGGTCAACACGCCTTGTCATGGGCAGACACAAAAACACATCAAATATCGACATTAGGCAAGAAATGCTGGGCTGCCTGCCAACAATTGAAAGAAAACTGCCAACAATTGAAAGAAAACGGTAACGACCGGGCTAACGATGCTGTTCAAAATAAATACATGTAATGGCCTTGTCCTCTGCTCCGGTATAGGGTGGATTCTCATCCCCCTCTCGCCAAGATAGGGACTAGGCCATGACAGGCAATGCAATAAGGTTTAAAAAACAAAAACATCTCACATTAAATCCCACAATCGATCACAATAAATATCAATAAAACTGAGAGTTCTGAGTCCCCATGTATGACTACTTAGTTTGTGACTAAAAAATTATTTTCTGCTTTTTCATGCGAGATCCTACATTTCTCACTGCAGCTGGGCCTCATCTTTTTAAAAAAGTTTTTTTGTTCATTTTATTCATCCTTAAAATTACTGGGGTTTCGTTTTAATGTTTATGTTCCTTTAAAAGTTATTTTTTACTAGCAGGCCCGTCGTGTGTTGCAACGATCTCAGTAAAAATGAATAAATTTAAAGAAACCAATTAGTGGTATTTTTAAAAAACAATTATGCCAGAATCCTTCACGGAAGTGTGCAAAAAAAAGTCCAAGTTTCATAGCAAACGGAAAAATAAATTAATAATTAAAAAGCTTACAAAAGAAGAAACGATATTAATGACCCAGCAGTGGCGTAGCGAGAGGGGGGGGGCAAATGCCCCAGGTGGCACTTTTTTAGGGGCGGCAAATTCCTTGTCGTTAATTAGCTTATAATTTTTTTTTAATGTAAGTGGAAATTGTTACCAAAATAAATTAAATACTAAAATAATACATTGGTGGAAAAAGGTATTATCCTAAATATGTTCCAAAGCTTCAAACTCAATATTGGATATACATTTTGTGATACATTTGCTACGGAGCTGAAAAACCAAGAGGCTTAAGTAGTATGAGAACGTGATCCGCTGGTTACTTAATTGAGTTTTCAAATTTGATATCTACTCCTGTTGTATAAGCGAAAATTAATGTACCCGATCAATTTCATTCATTGGCCAATTAAATGCACCGGGCCTCAAATTGTTGGGGCGGTACATTCCTCGTTGCTAATTAGTCTCTATAAATTAAATATGTACAAATAAAGTTCATAAGCTTACATTTATTATGGAGTTTAAGATTTGGCATTATATACTTTTACATATTTTAATGCAGTTCCTTCATTTCTTTCTTTAATTTTTTACTTGGCTTTTGTTTTACATTATAAATGCTGTACTGATGCACCTGCTAACATATTACGATCCAGTGCTCCGAGAACATCTTGTGAAAAGGGGTAAAGAACGTGTCACCTCAAATTCAGCATTAGCTCATTGCAGTTTTAAAAGATACAATTCACCAAATTCAATACAATTTAATAGCGGCTGGATATCGAAGTCAATAGTGCGCTCGCCTCATAAGCTGAGGGGTGTGAGATCGAGCCCACGTTAATGCCACTATAAAAATGTTGATGAATGACTAACGCTAAGAAAGTCCTCCCCTGACCTGGAGAGGGATGGGCGCCGCCAAGGTCTACTAAGCCCGAGAATGTTCTAATGGAAACCCCATACGACTTCGAAAAAAGGTTATGGGACTAATAAAAAAATTCACCAAAAATGGTGTAAGCTAGCGTTTATAGAGGCGGCGGGTTTCGGGAAATCGCACGCGCGAGTCGACCCTCGCGAACTCGCACGAGGAATGTTTCTATTTTGCTTTGCAGGTGTTCATAGAGGACGCGGGTGTCTCGAGGCGACAAATTTGCCCACCGGCGCGGGTAATTACCAGAACTAGTTGCTAGTTCTTGTTCCGCGTTGCCGCGCCGGACTGTGAATTCAAACAGATGGGCTTTGAATGTTTCTTCAGACTGTTAAATGTTCAATAATTCACCAACCACGACTTCGATTCTGTCCATTCACAATATTAATTCCAGCATCTTGAATAAGTCGTTTAGCTTTTGAGATATCATTTTTGCTTCCAGATAATTCAATAGAATTTCGACCAGATTAGTCACTGTCAGTAGAAAGCTTTATCTGAAAATCATTGTTTTATCTATGTCTTTCATTCTGCTTAATACACAACCAATTGTTGTTCCTACTTCAGATGATTTCACACGAATGATTTCAGACTCACTAGTACCATCTTTGTCTCTGCTATTATGGTCTTCATTCCTTTTATCATATATGTGATTGTCAATAGTGGCTACATTGTCACTAGTTTCTATTTGTGCTCGATTCAACTTTATTATTTTTCTATCATTCATGTCTTGGTTTTCATTCTTTCTCCATGGCTGATTAAAATTTCTTATTCTGGAATCAAAACTATATCTGCCTCTCCAAGATCTTCTGCTTTGATTATAATCTCTATATATGGAATTGTGATTATATCTGTCTCTCCATGATTGTCTAATTTCATCATAATCTCTATGTCTGGAATTATGATTATATTTTTCTCTCCATGCTTGTCTACCTTTGTTTTCAAAGTGATCATGTCTTGACCTTTCTTCTGTTTTCTTTCTTAAAGGGCTGCCATTAGGTGACACCCTATTTGGTTGTCCTTTATTGTGGTAACACTGCTTTACCATATGTCCTGGCTTGTTACAGTACCAGCAAATAGTTTGTCTGTTGCCTTGGTTTGGCAAACTCTGGTTTCTCAAACCTTGCCTTTTCTCTTGACTTTTAATTTGTATTGCTGCAAAAATATCTTGTCTTTTGTCCATTTCCAAAAATTGCAATTATCTTAGGCTACGTTTATAGAGGCGGCGGGTTTCGGGAAATCTCACGCGCGAGTCGACTCGCGCGAGGAATGTTTCTATATTTGCTTTGCAAGTGTTCTTAGAGGACGCGGGTGTCTCGAGGCGACAAATTAATGGACCGCCGCGGGTAATTACCAGAACTAGTTGCTAGTTCTTGTTCCGCGTTGCCGCGTGGGACTGTGTTGCAGCTTTCACAGGCCTTGGCTATTAGGGTTCCACGCATTACCCAGGCGCCTTTATTTCCCTAACTAGTGTTAGGCGCCATCCATAAAGTACATCACGCTATTTTTGACCATTTTTAACTCCCCCCTCCCCCTGTCACAAACTGTCACAAATCCTGGACCCCCGCCCCAGGGGCGGATCAAGACTGCTCGGGGCCCCTGGCTGCAATTCAAACTGGGGCCCTGTTCAGGCAGCGTAATTTTAAATAAAATGATCACTAGCAGTCTAATATAACACTGTGTAACTTGTAATGCAAGGTGTAATAAGACACAAAATGAAATATAAGTCAATTAAATTAATATAAAGTTACACGAATCCACACTTCATTAAAATATTTATTATTATTTATTTCAATCTTTAGAACCTTCGTTTGCGAACTTTTCTCATGGCGAGATTTTTAATCAAGTCAGTGAAATTAAGTGAGCTTACGATTTCCCTTTCAATGCTCATTAGAGAGAGTGCTGACTCAGTCTTTGTTGTCCTATGCAACTTCTAATTTCATAATTTATTATTGTCAATTTTGAAAATAATCGCTCTCAGCTGCACTTTTATGTCATCAATGGGAGATAGATGTGAAGTGCAATGTGTAAATTTGGAAAGGACTGTGTAAAATTTAGCTCATTCAAAAACAGCAACATATTTAGCTCTGTGCGTGCATTTTGAGTTTCACATTGTGCTACTTCCGTTTCCTGACCCTGGGGCTGGACAATAAACTTTTTGAAGAATTCTGAAAATTAGACTTATTCTGAAGGAAAGCAGTCTTCGAAATCACTTAAATATTCTTCCATTAACTTGGCTGCTGCCCCTCGGATGGCATCATGCTGAGCTCAGTAAGGTTTGTAAGAAAGCCACATTTCTCATGGATGCCTTTATATGCATCTAACTGATGTTGTGGGGCTGTAGAAAATTTGTCAATGAATACCAGAAATACCACAACCTTGAATTTTTGTCTTGGAGAAAAAACTTTTTCGGCTGATTTCTCTTCATCAAGATGACAATTTCTCTTTCTTTCATCGCATTGAATATTGTTTATACTCTTTCTCCACGGACATATCCTTTCCCTTTTCTTCATAGAAATCAAATTCAGAACGCTGTCTTTTAACAAAATAAAGAAGATACTTCAACAAATGTATCTTGAAGGGATGCATTCATTTACTGAAATCTTTCTAAAATTGTGTCCCAAATTTCAAGTAAAATAGCGAGTTTCAGTTGTTCAAGTTCCTTCCGAAATGCTTCAAGTCGACTGTCAGGTGGTTGATTGTCCTCAGTCGCCAATTCTTCCAGTCCTGCAATATTCTCATGGTATTATTTATTAACAGATCTTACAGCATCATGTCGGGCTGACCATCTTGTGTCAGACAAGGCTTTGTTAACATGTAAACTTTTCGATTGTTTTTGAAGACCCTGCCAATGATGAATAGATGCAACAAGCCAGGTATAAATAGATGCAACAAGCCAGGTATAAATAGATGCAACAAGCCAGGTATAAATAGATGCAACAAGCCAGGTATAAATAGATGCAACAAGCCAGGTATAAATAGATGCAACAAGCCAGCTATAAATAGATGCAACAAGCCAGCTATAAATAGATGCAACAAGCCAGCTATAAATAGATGCAACAAGCCAGCTATAAATAGATGCAACAAGCCAGCTATAAATAGATGCAACAAGCCAGCTATAAATAGATGCAACAAGCCAGCTATAAATAGATGCAACAAGCCAGCTATAAATAGATGCAACAAGCCAGCTATAAATAGATGCAACAAGCCAGCTATAAATAGATGCAACAAGCCAGCTATAAATAGATGCAACAAGCCAGCTATAAATAGATGCAACAAGCCAGCTATAAATAGATGCAACAAGCCAGCTATAAATAGATGCAACAAGCCAGCTATAAATAGATGCAACAAGCCAGCTATAAATAGATGCAACAAGCCAGCTATAAATAGATGCAACAAGCCAGCTATAAATAGATGCAACAAGCCAGCTATAAATAGATGCAACAAGCCAGCTATAAATAGATGCAACAAGCCAGCTATAAATAGATGCAACAAGCCAGCTATAAATAGATGCAACAAGCCAGCTATAAATAGATGCAACAAGCCAGCTATAAATAGATGCAACAAGCCAGCTATAAATAGATGCAACAAGCCAGCTATAAATAGATGCAACAAGCCAGCTATAAATAGATGCAACAAGCCAGCTATAAATAGATGCAACAAGCCAGCTATAAATAGATGCAACAAGCCAGCTATAAATAGATGCAACAAGCCAGCTATAAATAGATGCAACAAGCCAGCTATAAATAGATGCAACAAGCCAGCTATAAATAGATGCAACAAGCCAGCTATAAATAGATGCAACAAGCCAGCTATAAATAGATGCAACAAGCCAGCTATAAATAGATGCAACAAGCCAGCTATAAATAGATGCAACAAGCCAGCTATAAATAGATGCAACAAGCCAGCTATAAATAGATGCAACAAGCCAGCTATAAATAGATGCAACAAGCCAGCTATAAATAGATGCAACAAGCCAGCTATAAATAGATGCAACAAGCCAGCTATAAATAGATGCAACAAGCCAGCTATAAATAGATGCAACAAGCCAGCTATAAATAGATGCAACAAGCCAGCTATAAATAGATGCAACAAGCCAGCTATAAATAGATGCAACAAGCCAGCTATAAATAGATGCAACAAGCCAGCTATAAATAGATGCAACAAGCCAGCTATAAATAGATGCAACAAGCCAGCTATAAATAGATGCAACAAGCCAGCTATAAATAGATGCAACAAGCCAGCTATAAATAGATGCAACAAGCCAGCTATAAATAGATGCAACAAGCCAGCTATAAATAGATGCAACAAGCCAGCTATAAATAGATGCAACAAGCCAGCTATAAATAGATGCAACAAGCCAGCTATAAATAGATGCAACAAGCCAGCTATAAATAGATGCAACAAGCCAGCTATAAATAGATGCAACAAGCCAGCTATAAATAGATGCAACAAGCCAGCTATAAATAGATGCAACAAGCCAGCTATAAATAGATGCAACAAGCCAGCTATAAATAGATGCAACAAGCCAGCTATAAATAGATGCAACAAGCCAGCTATAAATAGATGCAACAAGCCAGCTATAAATAGATGCAACAAGCCAGCTATAAATAGATGCAACAAGCCAGCTATAAATAGATGCAACAAGCCAGCTATAAATAGATGCAACAAGCCAGCTATAAATAGATGCAACAAGCCAGCTATAAATAGATGCAACAAGCCAGCTATAAATAGATGCAACAAGCCAGCTATAAATAGATGCAACAAGCCAGCTATAAATAGATGCAACAAGCCAGCTATAAATAGATGCAACAAGCCAGCTATAAATAGATGCAACAAGCCAGCTATAAATAGATGCAACAAGCCAGCTATAAATAGATGCAACAAGCCAGCTATAAATAGATGCAACAAGCCAGCTATAAATAGATGCAACAAGCCAGCTATAAATAGATGCAACAAGCCAGCTATAAATAGATGCAACAAGCCAGCTATAAATAGATGCAACAAGCCAGCTATAAATAGATGCAACAAGCCAGCTATAAATAGATGCAACAAGCCAGCTATAAATAGATGCAACAAGCCAGCTATAAATAGATGCAACAAGCCAGCTATAAATAGATGCAACAAGCCAGCTATAAATAGATGCAACAAGCCAGCTATAAATAGATGCAACAAGCCAGCTATAAATAGATGCAACAAGCCAGCTATAAATAGATGCAACAAGCCAGCTATAAATAGATGCAACAAGCCAGCTATAAATAGATGCAACAAGCCAGCTATAAATAGATGCAACAAGCCAGCTATAAATAGATGCAACAAGCCAGCTATAAATAGATGCAACAAGCCAAAGGTATAAAGATTTTTCAGAATGGAAAAATAAGAAAATTTAAAAAAATTAAAATCTTGTTGCAGCAGCACCACCATCTGCTGCACTTTTCCCAACCAAATTAGGGGAATGAGCTGTGGACGGCACATAATGAGCAACACTGCACTTCTTACGAAGGATAGTCTGGACTCAGTTTTACTTCCAACTTATACTTGCAGCATTGTCGGTATGACTGTCCGCGGCAATCTTGAATTCGAATGTTAATTTCTTCCAAAATATTAAAAATAATTTCGACAATACCTGATCCAGTATGGGACTTAATTGGTATTAACTTGATGAATCGCTCAACAGGAATGAATGGTATTTAGCTAATTAAATAACGGAACGCAACATGTAATTCAGGTTAATTAGGGACACCGATCTTATCTTATCTTATCTTATCTGTTTACAGACGCTCCTTCTATACAGAAGATTATTGCGTCCTACGCTTATCTATGGTTTGTGTTTAGTCCTGCATTTTTATTAGAGATTTAAATGTTGATAAAGTGTTGGTTTTCCTGGATTCTTCAGGCAACCCATTCCACGCCCGAATTCCGGACGGGAAGAAGGAAAACTTGTATGTGTTTGTTCTTGCATACGGAATAAGAAAGGTGTTTTTATCCTTATGTCTATCTGAGGGTTGTATTAAGTTATCTTTGTGTTGTATTTCTAAATTAGAATTAATTGCTTTATGTATGATTACTACTTTGCTCTTGGTTCTTCTATCCTCTAGTGTTTCAAGGTTTAATGATTTAACTAATGGTGTTACTCTTGTCAGTTTCGAATATTCTCCAGTAATGAATCTGGCAGCTCTTTTTTGAATTTGTTCTAGTTTATCAATGTTTTCTTTGGTGGATGGGTCCCATACAGAAGATGCATATTCTAGTGCAGGTCTCACCAAAGTGAGGTAGCATTTTAGTTTTATATCTCTATTACATTTGTTAAAGTTCCTTTTTATAAAGCCTAAGGTTTTGTTTGATTTTTTAATAACTTCATTGACATGGGGATTCCATGATAGTTTCTCATTTATTAAGACTCCTAAGTATTTTGCATCTTTAGTTTGGGTCAGTTCTTTTCCATGAATGTAATATTTTGAATTTATTTGTTTCTTTTTCTTTGTTACTCTTAACAGTTGACACTTTTTCTGGATGGAAAGACATACTCCAGTTAGTTTCCCATTTTATCAATTCATCTAAGTCTTTTTGTAAAATTTTGCTATCTTGTTCCGATATTCAATGTACATTCAGAAATCAACTATGACCAACTCGTAAGCCGACCCCCCCCCCAACATTTTCCTCTAGATTTTGTCCCAAAAAAAGTCGGCTTTAGAACGAGTATATACGGTACTAGTATTTAATTACATATGTATTCGAATATCTACTTCTTACTGCAAGCTGTCTGTAGGACGAAGCGTCGTAACTCGTAAACACTAACTTGGAAGTTGGTTTAAAATTCGATTATTGAATTATGCTCTACTATGTCAATGTTTTTTGTCGTAAGTTTTCCAAACTAAATAGAAGTCGATTGTTTTTCTAAAGCTAGGTTTCCCTAGATATTATTACAAATGATGACGATTTCTGGTATTTAACACTCTTCGACATTTTCTCTTGATAAGTAGAAGAGATTTTATTAATTTATTTATATTTTCAAGGCTTCATGCAAACATATACCCACTTTATTACAGAAAATAATAATTTTGGGGGCCTCTAAATCATCGGGGGCCCCTGGCTTTAGCCCGTTCAGCCCCCCCCCTGTAATCCGCCGTAGCACCCCCCCCCCAAAGTACGTCACACTTTCGAACAAAAACTGTTATTTTTATTAACAAAATAATTAAAATTTAATATAAAACACTGTGATGTCACACATGGCCGGACCCCCTCCCTCCTGGCACAAACTGTCACACTTTCTTACACCTCTCCCCCTCTGGAGCGTGACGGCCCCTTAGGTACCCATTCGAAGCTGAGTGGACCTAACCAATTTCACGAGACCGAGTTGTCCTGGGCTGAATAGACGATTGTGCCGGTAATACAATCCCGAATAGGGTTTATTTTTCTGAATGATAAATGGTTATGATTATTATATACTATATACAGTTTTATAATAAGAAAATATATTTAAAGCTATACCATAGCCATAGTTTGATAAGGGCAAGATGGCCTAACTTAAAGTGAATACTTAAAATTTCAAATAGTTATTAATTACATGTAATTGTAATGAAATGGAGATTGGGAGAGCGGATTTAATATTAGTATTAGTAAACCAAAAGCCTTTTTAAAAACGTTCTAATCAAAAAATTTCCATTGAAAATGTAAGTAAAATTACTTTTAATAAATATTTATTACATTTGCAAAAAAAATATGTATTTTACAATAATTAGTTTCCTATGTGACTATATGTGTAAATAAGGTTAAAATAAACAAAATATTTTTTTTTAAATACAAAGAAAGAAAAGAAAGCTCTTCAGCTTGCATGATGTCATTTACTATTTTTAGCTGAAATGACAGTCCAGGAGCAACAAAAATTTCCACTAGATTTTCACAATTGGGTCATGACGTTGGCTTCAAGGCTGTTCCATGATATAAACATACTTCGTCGATAGTTAAAAAGATGTTTATTAGATAAACTACCAAAAGTGTTTTCCTTTTATTTTTGTATTTATTTGCATAAAAGGATTCTCTATAATTAAATTAGATACTATTTCAAGTCGTGATCTTTAAAAGAAAAATCTTATTAGGAAACAATTATGCTAATGCAAATGTATCACATGTACCAGTGACGTGTTTCCCGTAACGGTGATACTGATGGTTTTATGAGCAGTTAAGGAAGAAAGAAAGGTTATGGACCTTGAAATAACCACCCGTCACTGCTAACTGCAAGAATTAATTTTTCAGTATATTTACAATTTAAAGATAGGTTTCGCTATCATCATCCATCTTTTGTGTATTTGAATAAATATTATCATTGATGTAATGAACTAGATTTCAAAATAGTTTGTGCATCTTTTTGTTTGACAACTACCAAATCGTGAAACTAATCCAAGACAGTAGACAGCCTACTCAACTTTCAGGCCTTTTTTACTACGGCTTCCTCGCATAGTGGCCGATCCAGAACTAACAACGATGCCTATGGCGCAATTAGACTCCACAGGTAAAATCATTGGTTTCAATTATTATTTACTACTATTTTGTTAAACGTGAGGCTGATTCCGAGTATAGTAAGCGTAGGCCGTAGGTGGCCCTAGCCCTATCGCCCAATCAGTATCAGTGAATCAGCCTGGCCTATCACTATCCCACAAGAAACATGCCTGTCTAACTGACCTAACTCAGGAACTGCCATACTATATGCAGTATGCAGACTATATGATAATGTTACAGCCTACAAGGCATTGTAAGACTATTAGTGTTTTGTATATCAGTCAGTGTGAACAGAATCAGTATAAGTGAGTAGTCAAGAGTCACAAAATCGTCACAACCTTTACTATAATATAGACAATTAGACAATATAGTGTTAGTGTCATATTCACAGGCTATTCTATTCTTACTGAGTTGCTGCCAAGCCATCCTACGCCTACTCATTATCTCGTAGGCATACTGACTTAACTGACTACTGACTACTCATTACTGATAACTGTCAGTCATTCATTGTCAATGCTGATTATACTGAAAATGACAATGTGTTTTAAAAAAAATTAGCTGCAATTGAGGCAATTGCAGTTTCTAATTTGCATACTGAACGTTGACAATTAAAATAGCCTATAGCTGCTGCCTCACTTGACTCTAGACCTTTAAATTAAAGACCAATGTTGTTTGGGGGGGCGGGGTGTAGCATTAAACTTAAATGGCATCAGGCATCAAATGCAGTTTTTTGACATTAAAATTTTACACTGAATTTTGTTATGTCTCCTTCCCGGTTGGTTTGTACTGCTCATTTTGAGCTTGCCAACTAATTGAAAGGGATGGGTGGTTCACCAGAAATTAACAAATTTTAGTTTATTTTTAAAAAGTTAAAATATGCTTAGCTTATTTAATTTTCATTTATGAATGTCATCCTGTTGGCGGCTATATGCTATGGGTATAATTATTATACATCTGTAAGCAATGTTAAGTTAAATATTTGATCATTTCACCTGAAGGTCTAGCAGAGCTGGCTCACAGGGAATATCAAGCAGGTGATTATGAGAGATCAGAACAGCATTGCATGCAACTATGGCGTCAGGAACCCGAGAATACTGGCGTCCTTCTACTTCTTAGTTCTATACATTTTCAGTGCAGACGCCTTGAAAGGTAATATTACATGAGCATGTTATATCCTAATATCTTTATAAAAAGTACCTGTTACAGAAATAATTGATCACTGAGGTTTTACTTGCCGCCATAAGATTTTTTAAATTTAGCCTTATAATGCTTGAGCCGAAATTACTAATTCTTTTTTTTTAATTCCCTGGAAAATCACCTGGGATTGTTCAAATAAAACTAGTTCCAATCAACTTATCATTTTGTATCTTTATTTACACACGTCTGCCTCATTTGTTGTCCCTAAAAATTCGCTTCTATTAGTTTTTGCATTTATTCCATAGGTCTGCATATTTTAGCCAGCTGGCTATCAAACAGAACCCAATGTTAGCAGAGGCGTATTCAAATTTAGGCAATGTATATAAGGAACGAAACCAGTTGTCTGAAGCCTTAGATAATTATCGCCATGCTGTACGCCTAAAGCCTGATTTCATTGATGGGTACATAAATCTGGCTGCCGCACTAGTAGCTGCTGGTGATATGGAGCAAGCTGTACAAGCTTATGTCACTGCCTTGCAATATAATCCTGTAAGTTTTTCCAAATTTGAAATGTCGGTTACCAAGTCAAATATTAAATCTTGACAATAAATAAGATGAAACCCTGGTAATGCTATACTTCTCATTAATTTTCATTCAATTGTTTTCGTAAAATAAATAAATATATAGATATAGATGGAAGGATAGATGGATATATATAGACTTGCTACACCCGTCAAAAATGAAGAAGTTTTCAGCTGAAATCTATTTATTTTATTAAAAAAATGCACTTTTTTTAGGGCGCCTACGGCCCCACCTTTTTCAAAAGCCCAACTAACTTGTCCTTGTTTGATAAATACGAAATATTAAACTTTCTGAAATGTACACAAAGTATTTTATAATAGGGGTTGTTTTCTTATTTTATAATTAACCATAATCAAATCCTCTTTTTACATTGATCCCTTTTCCAAAATTAAAATATGAGCGAAAACAATGACGTCATACAATTTTTTTTACAGCGCATCTTTAATTTGCACACCTTTTGATGCATTGGTGCAGTAAATTTGTTTTCCCTGCTTTCTAAAATTAGTAGCGTCAGGACTGACTGACAGACACTACTTGCGTGACAATTGCAAATTATATTGTTAAATATTAAACCAAAAATGATTTTTCTTTTCATTCACAGGACCTGTATTGTGTTAGAAGTGACCTTGGAAATCTCCTTAAAGCTTTGGGTCGTCTGGATGAGGCTAAAGTAAGATCTAACATGCCCATGACTTTCTTTTTAAAAAAATGAAAAGAAAATAAGCTTAGGAACTCTATCTGTAACTAACAGGCTAGCATGTTATAGAAATTTGATGCAAGCATTCCCAACACTGCTAATATATTTTTGTTCAGTTTTGAAGGAAAAGCAAACTGAAAATATTGGCATATATTTTCAAATTGGTTTAAATTGTGAAATGGAACAAAAGAAGTATATACTTTCAAATAAATGTATATATGTATTGCCACTCAAAGGATGCTGATGCTGTTTGTTTAAATTTGGGACAGAAATCAATGTAATGCAGCCTTGTTACTTTCAGGATACATTGTTTTTTTTTAAAATTTCCAAAAAGAATTAAACTGTACTGCTTTTACAGAGGAGGGGGTGAGTGCAACCTTAAATTGGAGAAAATATGTTAGAAATTTCTAGGCTGCATTACTGAGAAAGCAATTGTTGATCTACCTATTGTAGAAGCAGTTTCTTGTGCATTGTTCATCAAATTTTGAATTATCCATAGAGGAAGCCACAAAGGCATCAGCATGACTTTGCATACAGTTTGCTTTGTATTAAATTTACAGAAGAAGAACTGGCAGCTGCTGCATTTTCTTTCCCATAGTCTGGATACAATTTATTGCCAATCTTTTTTGTATTTCACTATTAAGAACGGATCGTAATTAATTTTTTGCCTTTTAATTCTCCCATTTTTTTGAGTTACTGAGAGTTGTGTAGGATTAAACGGCAAAAAAACAGGTTAAAGGGATTTTTTAAAAATTAAATTTTATGAACAAAGTTATTAAGTATTTGAAAAGTTTGGCAACATGCTTTTATTTTGATTTTCAGCTTTCCCATTCCACACTTATAGAAAATATGCTTTTATTTCACAGCTGTCTATTATCAGAAGGCTCAAAATATTTTTTTAAAGTTTAAAAAAAATGTGTTTGTTAAAAACACAACTAACTACTAAAACTGTTAAACAACCTCTTGTAGGGTTGTTATTTTTTTCTTTTTTAAAATGAATTTTTAAAAAATTATTTTGAGCTCTCTATTTTTGGGAATGCTTACCATGTTTTTACTTTTTAAAGTAATTTATTTATAAAGTTTATGCATAGAAGAATCTCATTTAAAAAAGGAATGTTATGTCTGCTATTTCGTTATTTCTAAGTTTCTATTCTTATCTTTCTTGGTCTTTTCTGAATCATTCAGAGAAGGGGTGAGGATTTTAAAAATCTGGGATAAGTGCTAGCAAAGCTAATGTCTTTACTTTTTAATTTTTGGTTTAAAACTAGATGGAGGGTCCATTCTTCATGTTCGACAATGCTCCACAGAGTTGCAACAGTGGAATTAAATCACCCCTGTACTGGTGGAACTGAAAAAGCTCGGTATGATTATGACTAAATGGTTTTAAAATTTTCATCAAGGTATTGTATTGTTTGTGCTGTACTGTTTTGTATGTAAAGAATGGCCTTTTCCAATATACTCATCAATGTAGGGCTTTACCTAAGCAGGTAAGCATACAATGAATAGCTTTGCAGTTCTTTAAATCCTTATCTTATATCTGTACATGTTCTTGTTTTACTCAAGATGTAACTAGATGCCGTAGATCCAGCAAAAATAGAACCACAGGTACTGTCTATGCAGAATTATCATTTGGCTCAGTAACTGCGCACAAGCGGCGCTTATTGCGTGAGCTATGCCCTTTCAGTGCAGCATATTTTTACTTTCCAGTATCGATCTATTAATTTATCTTGTAAAAAAGAACTGTACATTTTACAGATTATAAATGGTGCATCCGAAGGGTATGGTGTTAGTGATGCAAGCTAAAGGAAGCTAAAGGGTGCAAATCTTTTACAGTTTGTTGTCACCCTTTAGGTTTCTTTTATCACCCTGCGCGTTGGCTAAAGCATAGGCGAAGCATTAGGCGTCAAGCATGGCAGCTAGCGGGCAGCAGCAGAGCGCATCAAAGCAGCGTCAGCAGCATACAGCTTTTCTGGTGTGTTTGACACAATATATCATTGTTGAATTCGGTCCCTCCCCAACCCCGGTTTCAGGCTTGTTATTTGAAAGCTATTGAAACATGTCCAAACTTTGCTGTAGCTTGGAGTAACTTGGGTTGTGTCTTCAATGCTCAAGGAGAGATTTGGCTTGCAATTCACCATTTTGAAAAGGTAATTGTCTTGTTAATTTTTTTAAAAATATTATTTTCTGAAAAAGAAAGGATATATATACTTTTAAAAGACAATATAATACATACACTGCCTTGCTTTTAAACCAGTACATTTTAATGAAGAAAAATAACATTTTAACAAGACATTTAAAGTGTTAAATTTCAATCTATTAAGTATTCATTGTGCTGTTAATTAAATGATATCTCTTTATTTCAAATTGCCAGGCTGTTGCTTTGGATCCAAATTTTCTAGATGCATACATCAACCTTGGCAATGTATTAAAAGAAGCAAGAATATTTGACAGGTAGGAATATCTTTACAATTAGACATGAATAAAAGTTACTTTTTAATAAATTACTTGACATATTTTTAACAATTTGGTTTTAAATCTTTATTTCATCTTTAGGTCTGTTGCTGCCTACTTAAGAGCACTGAATTTAAGCCCCAATCATGCAGTGGTCCATGGAAATCTGGCCTGTGTTTATTATGAACAAGGGTTGATAGATTTAGCTATTGATACATACAAGAGGGCTATTGACCTTCAACCAAATTTTCCTGATGCATACTGTAACTTGGCAAATGCATTGAAAGAAAAGGGACAGGTAACTTTTTCTCTTTCAATCAATTACACTTTCAATAGAAGTATTTAAACTCTTAGAGCTGAGAAAGTAGGCCTTAAAAACATATTTTTCTTATAAAACGTAGGTCAAGGAAGCTGAAGAGTGTTACAACACAGCATTGCGACTAAGTCCTACTCATGCAGATTCGCTTAACAATCTAGCAAATATCAAGAGAGAACAGGGAAACACAGAAGAAGCTGTCAAGCTTTATCTCAAGGCACTGGAAGTAAGTTCAAACAAATTTATAAATTTAATTTCTGTGAGTTTTTATTAAAGGTTTAACCTAATCTAAGTAGTTATAAGTCTAAAAACCTTCTTAATTTGTTGTTTGTTCTCCTTAGGTCTACCCAGAATTTGCTGTTGCTCATTCTAACCTTGCCAGTGTTTTGCAACAACAAGGAAAATTACATGAAGCCCTTATGCATTATAAAGAAGCCATTAGGTTTGTTTATTCCACATTGTGACTTGAGGAACTTTAACAACAGATCAGTCTCTTGTTTCTTAAAATATCTTTGGTGAATACCATTATAAGTTCTGAAATGCTGAGTAGCTCAGTTTTTATTTATATTAATGTACATGATTATTCATTCTTCAGGATATCACCAACATTTGCAGATGCTTACTCCAACATGGGCAACACATTAAAGGAGATGCAAGATATCCAGGGTGCTCTCCAGTGCTATACACGTGCAATTCAGATAAACCCAGCATTTGCTGATGCTCATAGCAACCTAGCATCCATTCACAAGGTATTTTTATAGCCTTATATCTTACTAATTATGTCTTACTGCATAGTTCAATTTCTGCTTGAATTCCAAAACAGTTGTTTAAAAATTTTATATTCTTTTTCAGGATTCAGGCAATATACCAGAGGCTATTGCATCTTACAGAACAGCTCTAAAATTAAAGCCAGATTTTCCTGATGCTTATTGCAACTTGGCACATTGTTTACAGGTTAGCTATATTTAATGTTAAATTTAGTTTTAAATAATAACTTTTTTTTTAAATTATAAAAAATGTCGAAACAAATTTAAAAAATTATTTTTTTAAATTCCAATTGTGGCCAACTTCTTTTACAGATTGTTTGTGATTGGACAGACTATCCCAGTCGCATGAAACGTCTTGTTCAAATTGTTAATGATCAACTTGAGAAAAACCGCCTTCCGTCTGTACATCCCCATCATAGTATGCTTTACCCTCTCACTCACTCTATGCGTAAATCAATAGCTGCACGACATGCAAGTTTGTGTCTAGAAAAGATCAATGTACTTCACAAACCCCCTTATCACCATCAAAAAGAACGCCTCTCAAGCGGTGGCAGATTACGAATTGGTTATGTTAGTTCTGACTTTGGTAACCACCCAACTTCTCATCTGATGCAAAGCATACCAGGTCACCATGACAAAAGCAGAGTGGAGGTAAGTTTTTTTTTATAAAAATTTTAGTGCAAATTATCATCTTTCTTATATTCGAATTTATTCTATCCTGAGGGATAATAAACCGCACAACCTGCCATCTATTGACTGGATTTCTGTTTATTGACTTGCATTACAGCAGACTGGCTTGTGCTAATGTATAAGCAAGTTTGAAGTAATGCTAGAATAATTTGCAGGTGTGGCATATTACCTGAGAAATGTTAGTTTTCAGGTTCGTATATCCTGCTAATATGTATAACATCCTTAAAGAAAAATTTTAGGTTTGTATATAGTGTATGCCTTATTGTTAGACTTTCTGTATTTAAAAAAAAATTTAATGCTTAAATTTTTATAGAGTATTTGGCTTTATTTTCCTAGATTTTCTGTTATTCTTTGAGCCCGGATGACAGCACCACCTTCAGGCAGAAGATTTCTCAGGAAACTGAGCATTTTATTGATTTATCCAAAATTCCCTGCAATGGGAAAGCTGCTGATAAGATTCATGCAGATGGTATTGACATTCTGGTCAACATGAATGGCTATACCAAAGGTGCTCGCAATGAATTATTCGCCCTTCGACCAGCTCCTATTCAGGTTAGTTTCTTAGAAAAAACTTTTTGAACCATTCTGTTTGAGAATCTATACCCCTCAATCTTTGGGAAAGGATTACATGCCTTAAAATTATTTAGGGAAAACATCGATACTCCTCATGCTTAAGAAATTTTTAATTTTTCCTTTCAGGTGATGTGGCTGGGTTATCCTGGAACATCTGGTGCCTCATTTATGGATTACATAATCACTGACAAAATAACTTCACCTTCAGAACTAGCCTCACAGTACTCTGAGAAACTTGCCTACATGAAAGACACATTTTTCATTGGTGACCACATGAACATGTTTCCTCATATGCAATACCGTCTAATACTGCGTGTAACAGATGCTAATGGTCATCCTACTAAGTCTGTCATGTACCTGAATGCTCTTAATTTAGAACCCATAAAGACTTTAGCAACAGCTATTGAAGTAAGTAACATATTCTTTTTCTTTATCCTAGATACAATGTTATTTTCAAAAGTCATTTCAGTTAATCCAAGTTATCATTGAAAACTTAATTTGAATGGGGAAGTAAATTTGAACTGAATTCTATTCTTAGGAAGTGACATACACTGCTCTACCTGGCCAAACCACTGACCAACCTGATGGCAGCCCAGCAACTGTCACGAACACAATAATAGAATTACCCCAAACAGTTGTACAATCCTTTCAAACAATGATCACTTCTAATCAAGCCCAGATAATGGTCAACAATATTATCATTCAGAATGGACTAACAACCAATCAGGTAAAAGTTTCTACATCTTTCTTATAATATACCAGAAAGTCTTTGAGATAAAGCAATGGAACAAAATTTCATTGTTGGTGTCTCAAGACTTTTTTAATTTGTACTTTTTTTTTATATCTTGCTTTAACTAAATGTTAATTACTTAAAAAGTACACATATTTTGGGCTATTGAAATGTGTTTATGTTATTCAGACCAACAACAAGTCTGCTACTGGCGAGGAGATTCCAAGATGTGTGATTCTCTCGTCAAGACTGCAGTATGGTTTACCAGATGAGGCTATTGTCTACTGCAATTTTAATCAACTTTACAAGATTGATCCCAATACACTGGAAATGTGGGTGAGTAAATGTCATTGAAATTTGTTTCCTTACTTACCCTGACTGCAGATAAAATTCTAGTTAAGGATGGCTTAAAACTTAATTCTATATATTTTCAGTGTGAAATTTTGAAGCAAGTACCTGGCAGTGTGCTTTGGTTACTCAGGTTTCCTGCTGTTGGTGAAACTAACATTCATCAAACTGCACAGAGTTATGGCTTGTCACCTGGACGAATAGTTTTCTCAAATGTAGCTCCCAAGGTCAGCATATTATTTTTTAAACACATTTTTAACTGTATAAAGAGCTGGCTAAGTCCCATTTTCTAAAACTATTAAATAATTTAAAGATGTTAATTTTTGGTTTAATGGTTAGCCGTTCTCAAAAATGAGCTTTCTTGACAACCTGCTAATCCCGTTAAAAAAATCAATTTATATGAATGACTGATAAATTTAATCTCTATGATGCCCTACTACAAAGAAAGTAGCTGTATTATATGGACACTTTCAGAAGTTATGCACCATTAGGTTTTAAAGACTTTTCGGTTGTTGCGCCCTTTAAAGGGTCAATATAAGTATATTAAAGAGAGAGAGTTGTATGTAATATTTCAAATATAAATTTTAATTATGTTGTACTGTTAACTAGGAAGAGCATGTGCGACGTGGTCAGGTTGCTGATGTATGTTTGGACACTCCTCTCTGTAATGGCCACACTACAGGCATGGATGTGCTTTGGGCTGGTACTCCTATGGTTACCTTCCCAGGTATGTGTAAGTCACTTTTTATTTTCAATTACCTATACCCCCAATTTTATACATGAACATAATGAAAAAGAAATCAGATGTGCCAAAGAATTTTATTCTCACCTTATTTTTAATACAATTCTTTTAGCTGAGACCCTGGCATCACGTGTTGCTTCAAGTCAACTACATTCTCTTGGTGCTCCAGAACTTGTAGCTAACACAAGAGATGAGTATGTGCAGATCGCTGTCAAACTTGGCACAGATCCCCAATAGTAAGTTGTATTGTAGTAATAGACGAAACCATATGGACATTTCCTTTCAGATTTTGTTAATACCATTATTTCAGTGATGTGATTCTGAACATGTACAGAATCTAATTATTTATTTAGGTAGTTTAGAACTCCAGCTTCATCTGCTCCTTTTCTGTTAATAATTTTAAAACTTAAGCTTTTTCTATTGCTATTATATTATAGTCTATTTAAGAGCTAATAAAATTGTTGAAGAGTAATAAGAATTAAGTGGTCCCCACCCCTGTGGTACAAATTTACAACCATAAATCAGAGATGCTATTCTAATATACATTTTAATAATTAAATCAACATATACAAAATAAAACTAGGATCAAGAATGTAATAGTTGCATATTAAACAAATTGCTACTACAAAAAGTAAAGTTATTCTTTAAATCATATTCTTGCACTGAAAATTTGAAGTGGACGTTATACCATATGTTCTTATACATTCATTCAATTAAATATCGTAAGCCATCTCCTTCTGTGGTGCAATTTTGCTTGCATGATACCAAAAGGTTAGCTATGCTGGTTTGGTAAGCGTTTATCTGATCAATGTCAATCTTTGTATTGCTGGAAAATTATGTCATATCATCCTTTTGTTCCCCCCTCCCCCTTTTTTTCCACTGACAAAATTTCATTGCACGGATACAAAATTACAATTTTATTATTTAATATATGAACTTTATAAGACTGCTAAGTTTATTTCCTTAAGTCTTATTAACGTGGAACATGTTTAACAAACACCACAACCATCAGCGAAAGGAAAGAATGGGAATTTCACTAATAGGTCATCATTGTCATGTAGCCATAATAAGACCCAGATATGCAGCGCCTCCTCTGCTGTGTGAGCCAACTCATGGTCAGCACAATTTTTAAACTTTTGCCATCTACTGGCAGGATCTGAGTTTGGCAAGAAGCAACCTCAATACAAGTGTCAGTTGCTAAGTGCTTTCATCTTTTCAGCAAAATGGTTCGACATACGTTGGTTTTCCTCGCAGCCGCTTAGTTGTGGGGTACCTACCCAGTTTTATTGCCATGGTATTATTTTCCACTACAATTATATTTGAGCATTTATTAGGTGTAACAGGAGGAAGATTTTTTCTAGTATGTTAATATTACATGCTAAAGATTTTCACCAACTAATTTATTGTGTTCACAGCTTGCAAGGCATGAAGGCTAAGGTTTGGCAAGCTCGCACCTCTAGTCCTTTGTTCAACACCAAGATTTATGCCAACAACTTGGAGAATTTGTTTGAACGCATGTGGGACCGCTATGAGCAAGGTCTTGAACCTGACCATTTAACCAAACCCTGGCACTTAGTCAATGGCTCTGCTTAAACTGTGCCATTCAATAACTTATGTGTACAGTGACAATTATTAAATGGTGATTAGTTTTATTTTGTTGTAATTTTTAAAATGAAATCGATTATCATTTTTTTCCCATCAAAATGTTTTATTCAAAGCATTTTGGTGATTTTTTGTTATGTTTTATGAAATAATGCAACACCTGGAGTATAGCAGTTTTCTTTAGGTTTTTGCATTTGTATATATACAGAGAACATTTGAACATGTCTTTCTTTATAATCCATTATTTTTGTCATTTGTACTTGCAAGAAAGTCATGACAGTATGTGATGTGGTAAAATGTGCATTTAACTATGGTCTTTAAACTGGTTTGTTTTCACTAATACATACTTAATGCAACTTTTCAGGACAGTTTAGTTTGTGTTATTTCAGTCTAATTTGAAAAAATATTCATTAGTAATTATTTGCATTGGCTAAAATTTCAATAAGCTTAAAGAAGTATCACTGTGGTACAAGAGTGTAAGTTCATGAAAGTGTAATTGAGTGCTACTATTTTGGTAATTGTTAACTTATTCTGTAAATATGCTGTGTTTGCTTAGTTAACCTTTCAAGTCTCTTGTATGGTGGGCAAAATAAAATTGTCTTTGGGAAATTGGTGTTCTCTTGTTTGTGAGTGTGAGCTAAATGTTACCTTCCTTTTATAGGGTCAAACAAGTCGAACTGCTCTCTGCAATTGCAATGCACGGATACTATTTTAGTGGATAGACATCAGCTGTTAGCACATAACAATATAGCATAGTCAATTGCAGTGGATGACTGCACTAAACTGAATAATTTAAGAAATCATTGGCTTTAAATGTCTTTACAAAAAAAACTAATTAAAATAATTTTTTCAACACTTGAGCTTAAACCTACTGGATGGAAATCAAGTACATTTACTTTTATATCAATAGAGCAACATTGACAACAGTTTTATAAGCTGTGTTTGGGGGAATGGTAAATTTTCAAGGACTATGATTGAATCAAAATAATAATTTATTTTTTAAAAGAGTGACATAAAAATTAATGTATGAGTGTTATATATAAGCAGTTGTAAGAAAGCTCAAAATACTATTTTATTTTCTCTCCTTGTTTCTTATTCAAGAACTTTAGCTTTATCTAAAAGTCACCTGTTTGTGGTATGGAAGTGGATTCACTGGTAGCAAGGGTTACTCAGCAAGGTGTAAGTGTAAGAAATGTTGACAAGGATGAGGCAATTGACTTAGGTGTTACACTTACACCTATACATGAGTCTCTGCACTTCATTATTATTTATTCCTTCCCAACATTCGGCAACACAAATTTATATATGAATTCACACGACAACACAATTTATGTATGTATGAATTCACATACTGTGAATATTCGGAGAAATCACGAATGCTAGTTGTCAAGCCGTCATTCCCTGATGGATTATCAACGGGAGCACATTATCCAGTGGAGTTTCTAGGTAACCTTATGGCGCCACCTTTTAATAGTGGTAACAACAGAAATTGTCCATAAAATGTACAGGGAATCCATTTTGAGATTTTATTTTAAAAATCAGAAGTGTTTGTTTTCTTTTGTTTAGCTGAGTTTTTCATGTAGGTCAAGGTGTATTTTGTATTCCATTAGTCTATGGCGGTAACAAGGGTGAGTGTGCTTAGCACTAATTGGGTTTCTTGTAAATAATTTGTCGTCAAGAAACTTCATTTATTGCTGCATCATTAGTTAGCAATTTGTTTTAGGGTGGGGTTGTCTTTCTATTGTGGGCTATCTTTTATATTTAATATAATAAAGGGCCATCCAAATATTACGTACGCACAAAAAGTCGTATTTTCGTACTCACCCCTCCCCCCTGTTGCACGCCGTACATTTTCGGGACCCCTACCCTGTGCGTACGTACAAATTCGCTCACCCCCCCCCTGATTTTAAAAATTAATTGTAAGCCAGGTTCAAAAGATATTGGTTTTCCTCTTTGAAGCCCCATGAATGACGTCCCTCGCCTAAAAAAAAGGGGGGGGGGTAGTTTTCCCACCCTTGCTGTAATGCCATCATTATTAGCCAAAACAGATCAAAGTAGAGCATAAAATGAATCGACAACAGGCCTTGTTCTCAAAAGTGACGGGACAAAAACACAGGGAGAAATGGGGAATATAATTGAAAACTAAAAATGTAATAAAATTAGCCCAATAGCTCTTAAACCTAATACCTGCCAAATCTGAAGATGTTTCTTTTCCATCAACATTCCACTAGGAATTGCCATATACTGATATAGTAGTATGTTAGTGTAAAAATACAGAATCTTACCTTACCACACTGATTGTACACCATTTAGATAACCCTAATAGTTAGGCAAGTACGTATTAGAAAAATGTACCCAGATGTTACTCCTAATCATTGCATTGATATAATTGTATCGTTACAAGTAACCCGTTACATAGGCCTATCTCATTTATGTATCATTTCAATCCCGCCATCTGCTTTCGCTGGCTTTCATACTAATGATCTTACATGTGGAAGAAAATCAGAAGCCCCGAGCCTATTGCTCTTCATGGGTCTTCCATACTTGCAGTCAAACTGTTATTTGCGAGAAGGTTCAACCACCAAGTATGACGAATGGTATTGGTATTCGTAAATGTAGCCAGCATTGTCGTTGCCGTCATTTTGTGTGCATATTTCAAGGTTTTTGGCCTGTGGGGACCTGGGAAAAGGTTTCAGGCACAAGGTGGAGCCCAGAGGGGCCCACACGTAGCCAGTTGTCGGGCGGCGGCCCTGCCACAGCTATGAGGGTTCCAAGCATTACCCAGCCGCCTTTGTTTCCCTAACAATTGTTAGGCACCCATTAGGAGCTGGTGGACTCAGGGACGCCTTTGGCCCCGGGAACAATTCCTTGCTTTCACATGGATTTGAACCCGTGAACATCGGTACGCCAGTCGAGCGCGCATGCCACTTGACCACCGTTTTGGAGCACAACTCTGCAAGACGTCACGGATTTGTGTCATTACTGTGTGTCATCCGACACAATCATTGCTTGCAACGGATAGTCAGAGACGTCACTAGGGGTGACATCAAAGTGTAAAATTTAGTATGTCCCGTTATTTGGCTCGGGCAGACTCGGGGGAGGTCTAAGGGTTTAGTCGGAAGGGGGTGACACTATGAGCCACCGTACTGGGTGACACCAACCCTAGTGACGCCTCTGGTCACAGTCATATGTTCGACTGATACTGATTGCTACCGTGTGGATGGACTCACTGTTGGGTGGGGCTTGGTTGTGAGGTGGAATGTCGTTTATTTTAGTTATAAAAAATGTAAAGAGTTTGGAGAGAATGAACTGAAAATCGCTGGCTGATTATTTCCTTTGACCTACGACACTTAAGAGTTAGAGGGAACTCAAACGCCACAAATCGATCAAACAACCCCCCCCCCACACACACACACACCATTTTCCCTCAGACAAGACTACCTATGAAATTGATCCATATCTCTATGTGACTATCGATTGCAGTTCTTGCTTTCACCGGCCTTCATGCCTGCTCTCTTGACAGCCGAAATTCCACAGACACGTTTTATCATGTACACTCAATTGTGCGGGTTATAAAAAAAATAATGATTAATCGATTCATCAATAATACTAATAATATTATTGTTGATTTTATAGATTTATTAGAGGGAAAAAATCCAATGGTTTAATCAAAAGACTTGACTTGAAAATTTACAGTTTAAATTGGGGTTGTTTTTTTAAAATTAATTTTACGAGGGATTTCAATAAAACGGAGAGTGAATGTGAGAGATATCTACGTCTATCTCCGGTGTCCAATTGTTGCAGGAGTGCATTGGTGAAGTGAAGTCTTGGATGACGTTAAGCAAACTCAAGCTGAATGATGACAAGACTGAAGCACTTCTATTTTGCAACAATAAATCACGCAGTACTTTGTCTCTTCCGAAGTCAATTCACGTAGCCAGTTCGGATATTCTGTTCACAACATCGACTAGGAATCTTGGCTACATTATTTCTGACAACATGTCTATTAACAACTTCATCAATCACATCTGTCGCTCTGCCTACACTGCCATTCGTCAGATCAGCTCAATCCGTCATTACTTAACAGTTAGTGCCACAAAAACACTAGTCTGTGCTCTTGTACTGGCTCGTATGGATTACTGCAATTCTCTTCTGTCAGGTGTGCCAAAACAATGCATTGAAAGACTACAGAAAGTTCAAAATTCAGCTGCCAGACTGGTGCTCAATGCAAAAAAACATGACCATGTTACTCCACTTCTTCGCTCACTTCATTGGCTGCCTATACAAGCCCGTATTGATTACAAACTGGCCGTTCTCTGTCACAATTTCTTTTCGGACTCATGCCCATCGTATCTTACTGAACTTTTGTCGGTCTACTCACCCACTCGCAAGCTAAGATCTTCTGCAGACACACGCGTTCTCTCTGTTCCTACGACACGCACCAAAACGTTTGGTGAAAGGTCGTTCTCTTTTTGTGCAGCCAAACAATGGAATTCTCTACCATTACACATACGTGGTATTCAAACAACCAAGTCCTTCAAGACTGCACTTAAGACACATCTTTTCAAAATTTATTTTTAAAATTGATGAAACAACATTTCTTGTAAATGATTAACGTAGCTTATGTATAATGTATTGTAATTGTGTGTGTTTGTTGTGATATGAATGTTAATTTAATACTTATAAGTATGTTATTTCTTTCATGTAAAGCGCTGTGAGCCCAGTTCCTTACTGGGATACAACGCTATATAAATAATCAATTTATTATTATTATTATTATTATCTCTTACTCTTAGCCAATCTTAGCGGCACGGCTTGGCCAGACCAGTCTGATCGAATGGCATTCAAAGGTTCAAAGCGTGTCGTTCGATACCATGCATGCGGTCTCTGGCACAGCGACAAGGAATATGTCACAACTTGTTTGGTCAATGACTACAAGTGTGTTGAAAAATAAACGCGTCTGCGCGGGGCACTCGGTTACTACACAAGTTTCAATAACCCGAACACTACAATGATTAATATTAGTAATTTAGCTGTGGGCTGTGGGCTTTCCTCATCTATGATCTGTGCATGGTTTAGTATGATGTGTCGTAGTTGGGAGTTTCTTTAAAAAAAATAATAAATTTTTAAACATGGATAGCGGCCGGTAATAATTCTCTGATTCTGTGACTGATTGGATTAAAGTTAAAGCTATCATAATCATAACCTTCGTGTATCAGCCGCAACTTTGAATGGAATGTAAAGTAAGTAATGTAGTAAGTAGGATGTAGGCACATTCAAATTAAATATGGTATTGTAGGCTATACAGATATTACAATTTCAGAGTATAGTTTAGTATACTCTATTTTACAATTCCCTTGACAACAAAAAGCATAAATATATGTGAGTGAATGTGAACGAGTATTTCACTTTGAAAATATTAAAAATTAATCGAAGTAGGCCTAATCTTAAAGTCAGGCATATATACTATGACGACTATCTGTGACAATGATTGTTTGATAATTTTGTTATAGTTTAATCAAGCTATTATGTCTATTCATTGTTGTCAATATTGTATCTAATTTATTATTTAGATCTATATAGTATATAATGTAACCTGTGACTATGGACACTATGGCATGGTGTCTTCTGACAGCACACTGTTATATTATAGTATTTTAATACTTACAATTAAAAATAAAAACACAATAAATTATATATAAATTATAAATTAAATAACATTTGTCATTTGTTTGTAATAATTTAGTAAAAATAATGATTTTATGTTTATTATATTATTAAATTATTATTATGAATTCTTATGCTTTTCTGAAGCAGATCAACAATCATTATTTTAGCTACAGATTGTAGGCTATTTGTAATTTGTATGAAAATCTTTATTACAGGAAATTTAGTTCTGACAAGAGGAAAGATATGAAAACTAGCAGGATGACAACAACAAAAAATGAAGGAAATTTAATAGAGGTAAGCAGTTGAAATGTTGTTATGAAAATGAAAACATATTTTAGAGTTTGTTTCAAACCATTAAAAAGATTGACATGAATCATGAAACCTTATGCAGTAGACTACAGGATGATACAGCGACGTAGCGGGGGTATGTGCCGCCCTGGGCAGAAACCAAATTTGCCCCCCCCCCAAAAAAAAATATGTTAGCCCTATAAAGTAAAAAAATAATTAATTAGAAGTAGAAGTAATAATAAGAACACTATATATTTTTATGTTAAAAAGAAAGGCTTCATTTCTTTAATGAAATTAAAGTTTTATGTTTTATGTCATGGCACAATCTTTCATGTATCAATGTTTTCAGCCATGGCATGCTGAATAGCCAAAATAGCAATAGATTAGACAATTTTAGTGTATTCGTAATTGATCGTCATTAATTTTTCATTAAAATAATTTTAGAGAAGCCTTTTTAACATCTTGCATTACTTAAGACAGTTGTAAGCAATGTTCGAATTAATTATATTATTTTAGGCAGGGTAACTTCGAGCCTAAATATCTTTATAAACTTTAATAAACCACCTAGTCTTGAATTCATTAATTTTTTTCTCTATTCATGGGGTTAAAATATTCCTTGCCTGACTATGTAATGTGGGATATTTTGAATACTCTAATTTGAAGATGAAATTTTTCAAAGCTTTTTGTCTGCATCTTTCAGTTCTATAGCTTACAAAGTAACCTCAAAATGGCTCCATGGTATATTCACTATTTTTTATCCTGAAGTCTGAATGCCTTGCTTGTAGAAGCAATTAGGTATTTCCAAAAGTGTATGGACTTGGTAAATAATGCGTAACAATGCTCAAGTGTACTAAAATAGTTGGAGAATTCATTTCAGTTGGAGTATCATGTTAACAAATTACGTTTAACTGTTTGAACGAGTTTGACATGAGATTTTATGTTTTTGCGCCTTTTGAGTTGAACTCTTGTATACTTTCCTGTACTTAACAAGTCCATTATTTTAAGATAATCTTTTACTGAAAATCATTTCAGAAATGTCGTAAGCAGATTCACTTTTGCTTGAATGAAATCTTTGAAAAATTCTAAAGCATTTACTTTTTGATTTTCAATCTTTACATATCACATAACTGGACTTGTTTGATCCTTATGTCAAATATATGAAGAGCTATCAAATACAATGGAACAATATGTGGTATCTTGTTATTGAAGAAAGATTATTTTTCGTGAACTGTATCTCCTAAAATTGCTATGAGCTCAGTTTGAATTTTAGATGACAAGTTTTTTACCCCTTTTCACACCATGTTCTCGGAGTGCTCGAACGTACTTTGCTAGCGAATGCATTAGTTCCACATTATTGCCTTTATTTGCAACAGGATTGCCCTCTCTGTGACCCCAAAAAGTCACATTCAGTTTTCGTCAGGATTTAAGCACGTCAAATATTCTAACAAGAATTTCTTGCCACTTTGTTTTCTCTTTTACAACAACTAATTGTCGGTGTTTATTAATAGTCTAATTTTTTTATTCAATTTCTTATTCCTTCCATTTGCAAAAAACTTTGGTAATATTGAGTAATTATTGAGTACTTATCTTGGCTTTTCTTTTCTTTTATTAAAATTCATTTTCACATTTTACCAATTAGCTAATTAACAACAAGGAATTTGCCGCCCCTACCACCCCATCAAAAAAATAATAATACTTTTTTTTGTATTTATTTGTGCCAAGTTTTAATTCCACTAGATAAGCAATTGTTTCCATTATTTTTGTTTATGGCACAAAACAAAAGACATTAAAATTAAAATACGCCAACATTTTTTTCCAGTAGTTTACTTACGTTAAAATCAAACTTGAATCAATTATATATACCAGCACATTATTGGCATGCTGTCAGCCCTTATGTTTTCCAGCTCGGCAACATTAGTATCAGAAGACTTTAGATTTATAATGAAGATTCAGCATTAGAAGCGCTCTCGTATTTTAATATAGTTCTTCATTTTGTTTAATTTTATTTTCTTGCTTTACTTTTATTTTATTAAAATTTATGTTTCACGTTTTAACAATAAGCTAATTAACGAGGAATTTGCCCCCCCCCTCAATTTTACAACAGGAGCGGCCGTCAAATTTTAAGAATCAATGAATTTATCACCACATCTGTGTCACGTTCTCATACTAATTTAGCCTCTGGTTTTGATTTATTACAGTAGTATTAGTATCAGAAGAATTTATATCCAATAAGGAGTTTGAAGTTTTGGCAGTTAAAACGTTCACATGCTTTTGGATAGTTCCTTTATTTCTTTTATTAATTTCTTATTTGGCTTTTCTTTAATGTCGATTTTAAAAAACTCCTCTTTCTTTTCAAATTTTCTTTTTAAGAAACTAATTAACGGCTAGGAATTTGCCGCCCCTGGCGAAGTGCCGCCCGGGGCATTTGCCCCCCCCCCTCGCTACGCCACTGGGATGATATCAACTGTTGTGTCATTCGTTGTTGAATTTTGGATATGTTTTTATTATGTATATCTGAGGCACTAAGCTGGCATTTGATTTTAAAAAATGACTTACTGAATCTTTTTTGCAGACTTAAAAAAAAGATGGAAATACAAATGGAAACTGTAGTTGCCAGATGTCCTCTTATAAACACTGCAAGGCTGAAACCTTTCAGGCAGAGATTGAATAGAATCATTGTGAGTGTAGTTTACTATTGGTAAAAAAACAAAGCTTCTTTGTCTTACAGTCCTGGTTCAATTATCCATTAAGGCAAGAATTACGGGGATGAGGTATTTAGAATTAAATCTATGACTTCCAATGACCAAAACTGATGTTTCACATAGCTGTAAGTATAGGCCTATACCTGACAAGTTCAAATGTCAAGTTTAATGGCTATTTATGGGTATATATAAATATTTTTCATAAGCAACACGTAAAAGCATGATTCTGAAGTTAATTCACTGAAAACTTCATGATTTGAAAACATGCTTCCAAGCTATTTGTGTCGATTGTATATTTCTTCCAACATCCAGTTTCTGATTACCTTGCAGAGAAGCCTTTGTGAATAATGAATTATCTTCTTCAATAGTCCACAAAAGTCACAAACCACCCAAAATATATATGAGCAAGAATGATTATTCTACGCGGTGGTCGAGTGGCAGCGCACTGGACTGTCGTACCAATGGTCACGGGTTCGAATCTGTGTGAAGGCAAGGGTTTGTTCCCGGGGCCTAGGGCGTCCCTGAGTCACCCCTCTCCGAATGGGTACCTAACACTACATGTAGTTAGGCGGCTGGGTAATGCGCGGAACCCACAAAGCCGTGGCCTGTGAATGCTGCATCACTTGCCAACAGATCATCTGTCATGGTCTGTGGACGCAACTATCTTCTGCATAGAAGGAGCGTCTGTATAGATAAGATAAGATTATTACATTGTTTGTGGCCTCTTAAGATTAAAAACAAAAAAGAGACCATGTCAAGGAACAATTGAGAAAAAGACTCTTCAATTTAATATTTTATACCTGTCCTTATATACTGTATTACATACCATTAAATCTTTGTCAATGCTTAAATGTTTTAAAGGAGGTTTGGATAATTGTTACGATTTATATATGTTCTTCTTACTGAATCAATGTACCTCATCAGATGACCATTACAGACACTGGCTGTGTATCTATGGAAATAATGAGCCATCTAAACTCTCAGACAGACAGTTCAGAGGTTGCTAAAGAATTATTTCATGTCTCTGCAGATGGCACTCAGGTCAGTTTGTCCTTATTTCAGGTCTGCTACTGTCACAGATTTGTACATTTTTAGAGATTGCCTAAGTACCGCACATAAATGCATGTATTTTTTATTGAAAGCTGTGAGTTTGTAAGTTGCACATGGAAGAGACTGGGCTCTTAATGCTTGTGCTAATTTTTTTTAAAAATGTATTTTAAATAGTAGCATCAAACACATAGCAGCCTCTGAGTAAGCATTATTTTTAACATGCATTTTTCTCCTACAGATTGAAGTTTATCAAAATACAGAAGGTATTTCAGCTATTGATGGATGTCCCTGTGTCATCTCAACCCTACAAGATTTATACATACCCAAATCTGCCTGAAAAACAGTGGAGGAAATATCAACATTGCTACAAGTACATGTTTTTCAATATATTGTAGTCAGTTTTTTTTATTAGGATGTTAAAAAAGGGTAGATTTTCATCATACATATTCCAGGTTGGATCATCCAAATAATCTTATTTCACTTAAAACAACTTTAAAATATACATTTTAAATACAATACAAAAAAACAACAACAAAAAACAAAAAAGAAACTAAAGTATTGTTTGAAGGAAAAAAAAATTTTGTATTAAATTATCACAGATACATTTTCTATATCTGCATCACTTTAAAAATGTAGGCTCCTGCACCTTTTATGGGGGAGTCATCATCATCCGTGGCGCTACAGCCCATGTAGGGCCCTGACCTGCTCCACCACATCCTTCCATTCGGATCGATCGATGGCTTTCCTTCTCCATGCCCGAACCCCCAGCTGTTGTAGATCCGTTTCCTCATCATCGATCCACCTCAGTCTTGGGCGACCAGTGAGTCGTCTGCCCCATGGTTTCTGCCTGTAAATAATTTTTGGTGCTCTGCACTCTGGCATCCTTTCAACATGTCCCGCCCAGCGTAGTCTTCCCTTTTTAATACTTGTGATGATGGGAGGTTCTTTGTACAGATGGTATAGCTCTTGGTTTGTACGAATTCTCCAGATATCATTTTCTATCATTTTATGGGAGAGTCGAAATAGTTTATTCAAAAGTTTTGCTTTTAAATACCTGCACTAGATTTATTCAAGTAGTCAAGTCAAGAACTCCAAAAATTGTGCTAGTGACAGAACATGCCAAGTGCAAATTGATGGAAAATTTTCCTCATCCTGATTTTCAGGCTTGTTTCAGAGATGGTAAGAAATTTTTTTCTTGAAACTTAAAAATGTTGTTCTTTTAAAAAAATAATGAATCTGTTTTCAAATCCTTAAAATCCAAAGAACGTACATTTTTAGTTATGTCATCATAACAAATAAAAAAAAATTTAAAAATATGTTTGCTTTTTCCCCCCAATTCTTGTAAAATTCTAAAAGAATGAAACTTTATGTGTCTTCTTTTAAAACTATTCCTATTTTAGGAGTAACCATCCATTTAAGTGAAAGTAAGATAGCAGTCACAGATACATTTGGCAACAGTCTTGCGTTTGATGCCACTTCAGTCAACAGTCATGTCAATGCCAGCACATTGGAAAAAGTGGAATTTGCTAAAAAAGTAAACAAACTAATCATACCTTGTTTAGTTTTGAAATAGGAAATTCAACCCTCATAGACGTAAAAAAAAGAAAACCTGATTAATTTCATGATCACTGATTTAAAAGATGAACTAATATATTTCTTGTTCCCTGTGCAAGAATAAACACATACGAATTCTCCTTCAACACACCTTCAACATTTAAAACTTGAATAAAATGCAAGACTAGACAATAACCTTGGATAAGTATAGGATGCAATACTTATCTGTATAAAAGTACATGTATATATATAACATATAGGATAAGATTTCTATGTCCTAATTGTATATATTATTCTAATGAATTTTAATTCCTTTGTTAAATGTGGGTATCATTTTATTAGAGTTATTGTAGATAAAGAGGTTAATACTAGTTTATCTAAAATCTAGTTGGTCTTTAAATTCTTAAAAAATATGCCACCCCTTTTAAAAACAATTAATTAATGGTGTCCTCAGTGCCAAGTTCAATGCCTGGATATTCAGGAGTCAGTGAGCAGACTGAAGTCTCATGAACAGAATGCAGAGCTTTTCCCAATAGTTGTTGGCACGTAAGTATTATTGACTTGTCTGAATCATTCAATAGTACAGGCATCAATAATCTCTAAACTTGATATAAAATCTTAAATTGTATAATTGTAATCTTGAATATTCTATATAATAAAAGGCTATGTTCCGTGCGGTCATCGATAGCGATTGGTCCCTCAAACACATATGACTCCTACAGCCAATCATATTGAACACGTTTATACAGACGCTCAAAACGAGTTATTTTTGGTACAGTATTTCTTCCAAGACTTTATTTTGAGTTTACGCGTTGGGATTTATAGTCAAAAGCTCTGTTTTTACGAGTTATTTATTTTAACTATAATGAATAGTATTTTTGACGTGATGCACATGTATGCCGGTCGAGACGGCTGTTGGAAGGGAGTTACAACATGCCACCGAACGGTGGCGGAACGGCTTTGTTGCTCGTTTATAATAATGTATAAAAACATCTACGGCTATAAGATAACATAAGGGTGTAAGTGTAAGTAAATGAAATTGTTTTCTGTGATTCTATTGTGTCATTTGATTTTTAGTAGGCTATATCTATAAAATACATGAACATGAAAATATTCTGACTTTTGAAAAAGGCTAACACAAGTGTTAAGAGCAAAATAGCCATCTAGTTTCCATAAATCATTCTCCTGTGTAAACATGTCTGAATTACTTTTTTTCTTCTTTTTTCTAGGAGCAGTTCGCCGTTCAAGCTGTCGGCACCGATGAGTAGCAAGGAAAATGTCGTCAACATTGACAGCAGCCGACGCCCACCTGAGCCTTCCTGTCCTTTACCTGCAGACAATTTACCTCCTTTCAGACAACAGTCACTTCCCTTGACACACTCGTTGGCTGATTCTAAGCCGCTTGACTCCAAACATTTCTTGTCAAAAAGTAATTCATCTTCCCAAGAGTGTTGCAAGGACTGCAATTGTAATTTTAACTTACATCCAAAACAAGCCACAAGTCCAAAAGGTGAAGGTCGTTATGAAACTTTACAGATTCAAAATCAACAATGTCATGAAAATGACAGCATTCCATGTTCAGCATTAGATTTCAAGGACACTTGTCAGGTCATTGACAGTAGATGCGATTGTATGATGGAGGAATTTTCAACATTTGCGACACCACACACTCCAAAAAAAAATTCTGCACAAGATTTTATTTTTTCCCCTCAGAGACATTTGTTCCAAGTTACATCTTGTCATCTGCCTGAGAGGTGTCCTCCGACTTTTGATATGTTGTCAGGGGAAGCCACTCATTTAAATTTACCTCAATGTTTTAATGCATCATGCAATAACTCACAGCCTTCTCAGCATCCTAGAGTTAATCATCCAGCAGAGTGTCACGTTGAGGATCAAGTGAAAACCCCAGGCGGGCCTGAGAACATCCATCACCCATACAGCATGTATGAATCAACAGGTGAACATCTATCAAACACCAACTAAATCTTCAAATGTCATGCCTTATCATCCTCAGTGCTATAGCGTTGACTCTACAAGGCACCGGCGATACTTTCGAAATGAGAACAGGCCCAGTTTGACCCTCGGAGCCCTGGTTGATGAAACTGAGCTCAGAAATGTCAGGAAGAACCTGTTCTCTGACATGGCCTTAGAGGAGCCATTGGTGAAGCCCATGCCGCTTTCAGACCCCGAATCCCTCAGGGAGGACCTGCTGTCTTTTAAACGAGCACCTTCTCTTGAGCTGTCATTTTGTAATGAGGTTGATGTACCCCATTCCACCAACAACGATCTTGGACAAGCATCACTCAATGTTTTTACCATTTTACCACATTCACAAAGTATATCCTCATATTCACAATATGCCGAAGATGGACACACCACTCAAGCGTATGATGAACCCAATTTGAATTCTGGGGAAACTATTAGCTATGTTAAAGAAAGCTGTAGTAACTTACAGACATGTAGTGTCAACAAAAATGTTAAAGAAAATAATCTTCTCATAGAAGTAAATAAGAATGATGCAGCTAGCGCAGGTACAATTTCAGCCATTAAGAAACAAGATTGTCCTATACCCAATATCTGTTCATCGCCAGTTAAGAGTGTTTCTCTTCAGCAAAGGTCTTGCCCATCACCATTCCAATCATCTCCTTTAAAAATGGCTGGTGCTCCAGGTACACTAACTTGCTCTACTGGAATTGTGACTGGCAACTCAATTGGTAATATTCCTATGGACACATCCTTTTGTCAGAGCTGTAGTGCTTACAGTACCAACAGCCCTCTCAGTTCTGCTAGTTGGAATGGCAGTAGTCATTCTCATGAACCCTCTTATAAATCTGACCCTAGAAACTTTGGGAAGATAAACCTTGGGGCAAATTTTCTACATTTTGCATCCAGTGAAATGGATCGCAATTCAAATGACATAAATCGCCATCCTCATCTAAGGAATTCTTTGGACATGTCGGCCTCAAGTAACTACAGTGATAGTCCTAGCAGCTCTCCATCTTCAGGAAGTGACCCTATTCGCCAGGTTTTTGTCCCCTATTCAGGCTGGGCATCTTTTTATGCCAGTGGGGCTGTTTGGATTTTATACAATGATGGAACTCAGCTGGGTGTCAAATCTACAGAAACTACAATTATTTATGTAGATCAAGATGGCACTCAGAAAAGGTTAGTCAACTTTTTTCACAGCCAGTTTAATTTTATTTTAAAATAATTTATATGTTGTTATTTGTTCACTTTTAGTGTTGAATAAAAAAAAAGACAAAAATGCTAATCAATTTCATTCAGGGACATTGTATCATTAAATAATCCATATGAAATTATGCTTAATTAAAATAACTGGTTTGTCTATAATATTTATATTCTCTGTTAGCAGTTTAACGTAAAATTCTGGGAATCATTGGGCGAGAGTGTTGTGTAACTATTATTACAAAATTTCTAAACTTTAAAAAAAAATGAATGATGTGTTTGTGCAGTGATGAAATCTCAGTAAATCTATTGATTATATTTTAACAGGTACAGAAATTCAGATGTTTTACCTGAGATAATTAAAATGAAGTTGGAGAAGCTGCCCAAGATCATAGAGATGCTAATGAAGAGTCCTCCGGTAGCCACTGGTGCTGGCAGACAGTCCTAGTTGCTACCTGGTACTTAGATTGATTGTTTTAGTGTTACAAGCTTATACATCTATTGTTAAAGGTAGTTTTAAGAAACGCATGATGTGTTATAGTAACATTATCATAGAACATCTATAGTTCACTGGTTGCTCATAAGCATGTTATTTATAAACAATAACAATTATTGGACATTACAGATGAGAGGTGAATGATAGTCAGATTATCGTTGACAATATGTAACGCACCGCTAACTTATTATAAGGCCCTTTTTTATATTAATATGATATTCAGTCAATTTTCAATGATACTAAGTCTTCCAGTCTGTTATTTCATGATCAAGTAGTGAATCTAAAATTAAAATTTTCTTGAACTCATTTCTGTAGCTGACAATTTAGAAAATATTTTATATCCTAGATCAGTTTTTTTACCATCTAAATGTTTTAAATTTTTTTATATTTATTCATCTTTTTTGTCTAGTCTTAAGTCTTTAACAAATAGACAAAGAACTAGAACATTTTAAACTTGAAAGGTATAATTACCTTGACAAAAGTGTTTTGATCTGGAATGATAAGTCTGAGTGGCTTTTTTCCATTTTGCTTGTGTCAAAGTGCCAAAGATTACTCCTAGCAAATTTTAATGGTTAACATAAAATTATAATATTTATAAGTCATTTTACAAAACTAGAGTTCTGAAACTTTAAACTTTTTAATGTATGTGATATTTATCAAAAATTCTTTGGTAAAATTTGTGTTATTCCGTCCTTGAAACTCATTATAATTTTTATTTAAAAATTTATTTATTATTATAAATTTAAATACTTTTTAAATTGATTTATTTTATATCATCACCTGATAGATCAGATACTTTTGATTAAAAGCTCAGGGATGAAAATAATTAACAAAGCTCAAAATTAAAAAAAAACAAAAACTTTCAAATAAGGCAAATTAAAATACAAACTACACAAATGCTTTGTGTTTGTCCATTATATAAAGCGGTACATTTATTGTTTTAATCACACAAATCATTTGTGGATTTTGTATTTTATTTGAAAGATTTATAACATTCCTATTCTATATAATAGCTAATCAATTAAATACACAGTGGATACAAATTTAAGATATTTACAGAACAGCTTTGGTAAATTCTTGAATTAGTCTTGTGTGCTTTTTCCAAGACAATTTTCTATTTTTACTTTTTTCATATTTAATTTTATATAAAGACCACAAATATTATATCCCTTTTAAATTATGCATAAAATTAACTCATAATAAAATGTAGTAAGTAAAGTTGAAATAATTTCTTTAATCAACAATTTTCTGAAATTAAACCTGTTTGAGATATTTATTTTTGAGAAAACCAACTCCATAACCAGTCTGAAAATTGATATACATGTATTATAATATTATATATTATAATAACTAAAAAAGCTTTTTGAAATCTATAGTAAGAGGCATTGGTACTCTTGTACTACTGGTATTCATTTATTAATAGTTTTACCAGTTGTAAACTAATAAATTAATCAATTTTAAATTTGAAGGTAAATACTTGAAGATCAAGTTGGGTCAGGCTGTTTTTTTTTAATAATCTCAGCATTATGTGTAGCAGTGCTTCTTAAACCAAACGTCATTTTTATATTACATTTTATAACTGACCAGCATTGGCATAAAATGTCTTAAAAGTTACTTCTATTCAAGCACTGATGAGTAATAGTTCAACCAGGTTCTAAGAAGTACTGATCTATGGTATGGAATCATATATAGAAATGGAAAGGCATTTTCAATCTATAAATAAAATGTTTATGATTTATGTAAAGATTTTTATCAACATTAATCTTAAAAAATACAAATGTATGAATCTTATTTACTTGCATCCCTTCTTCACTCGGTCCCGAGCTATTTTATTTGGCCAGTAGTTAAGATGTTCACTTTTGTAATGTTTACAAATTTGGGTAACATGATAATTATAATTCAATCTTATTTTATTGGAGGTATTGGAGAAATAAATTATGGTATTCATGGGAAGTGGTCTTAGAAATTCAAGCATTGTATTTTAGCAAATTGTTTGTTGTAAATTTTGAAAAATAAATTATAATATAGATTGGGGTATCAGTATTAGAAATTTGTCACTATACTTATAATTTATGATGAGGTTAAATGGTAGAGTAAATGTGATCTACGATCTAACTAAAAACATCATAAATTATTTTAAAAGTTTACATTTTCAACTAGGATTCAAGATATATCTAATATTTATATTATTTCAGTGAAGTGCGCATTAATGACTGTGTCAAAATTAAGATTAATAAAAATAATTTATTTTTAACTAGATTTAAAGCTATAATTAATGTACACATCTATTCTTTATACTTATACATATAAATATATTTACTAATTGTCATTTGTATGCAAACCATTTTTATGTTTACATACAATTCTTAAGATTATTTATTATCAAATTTAGAATAATAAATTAATTTATATCAAATAAATCAGCGCTGTCTCATTTTATGATATTTTATGATATTTAAAATCTTTAGGTCTAAAATTCAATGAAAAATATTGAACATTTTAGGTTTAGAAATTCTCATCAAAACGATAGGTACATGAAATTTTAAAATTTGTTCAAGGGGAAATTTGAGGAAAGGACAAAGGAATTTGAATGTCTCATTCATAAGACACATTTTAATATTCAGGAAATAATCCCCTAAGATTGAAGTTATTTTTTTACTCCATACGAGTGTTATGATTTTTTTCATATAAATGTCAATATAATAGCTTAACAACATTTTTTTCCCTTCATGTTTTGAAAAAATGTGCAATAATACAACTAATTGAGAAATTTAAATGTGAATACTTCATTTACAAGTTTATTTGTTAATTTCAGCCATAAAGTTTTGTAGGTGTAAATCAAAATTTTGTTTAAAGCAACTATAACACAACATACCTTGTGTTTTTTTTAAAAAAGTAATTTTTAAAAAATGTGTTAATTTTTATTTTATCATTTGAAGGAAAACTTATACAATTTAATCAAGGCAAAAGCACTTTATAAAATATTTTAAATATCATTTCAATCTAAACCCTTTGTAAGTAATTAAGATTATAAAATAAAATCTACCTTGGTAGTGCTCTCAAGGCTTTAGCAATATGACTACATGATTATGATTTCTAAGAAATCTAAAACAACACAATTGTAAAAAATTACCTATGTCATGCTTTATTCTACAATGAAATTGAAAATTTCTTTGTACATCATAGTCAAAATTTACATAATTTTTTCCAAAACATGAACACATAAGTGGTATTTACAATCTATTTGTGTTATAACAAAAGCTTTCAGTGGATTAAATTAGCATTAAAAAACTGATCTATGGATTTAATGATGATGGTGGTGGTCCAAAATAGAATGAAATCTTTGATAAAAATAACACAAATCATTAAAAATTGTGATTTTAATTTTAAAAAGTTGTAAGGCATGCATGTGAGATTTAATGTATAAATAGTACTATTATTAACATTTTATTGTGATTATACACTGTACAAGAGCTGCCTTGACGGGCCAACAGGTCTGAGGAAGTCCTCTATAAATGCATCTATTTACAAATTATATAAATATTTTAAAAAATATATTTGACAAGAGTCAGCTAAAAAAAAACGTCATCGTGACTTGCTGAGATTAAAAGTAAATAAATGGTTTGTATGCAGTGATTTGCATAAGTTAAAAATAATGTCGTCAGCCAATCTCCTTAAAATTTATGAGAATTGCAATTAAAAAAATCCATATTTGTTAAAGAGGATTTCCCAAAGGTCACTGATATTTCTAAACTCATCTGGAACCTATCCTAAAAAAGGAATTTGATTAGAAATGTATTCAACAAGACAGAAAGCTACAACTGTTTAAAATAAGACTAGGGTAACTTATCAACATTAACCCACCTCCATTAAGAAAATACTCCATAAATTCAAAAGAATATCACATTCAAAACAAATAGGGTCAACATAAACAGAAAATGCCAGTGGGTAGATTGCTGGGTGTAACACCTTAACTTCGTCTGCACATATTTTTGTACACTAATCACAGTGTTGAAGGCAGTGATTTCTGATGTAGTTTCTCAAGAACAAGGGGCAGCTTACTGACTTTCTGTTTCACTATATCTGGTAAGGGATCAGAGTGCTGGTACCTAAGTGTAATGAATGGCAAAGAATCAGTCAGTTTGTTTAAAGCAAAGATACTGTACTCAATTTTTAAAAAATTGTGTTTATAGAATACAGTCCTTATTTTTTTTGTCTATTGTCAAAATTTTAAATTCTCACACTTCTCACACCAAAATACCTTGTAACTATTGCATTAATATTAATAAATAATAATAATATTGCATTGCCTTTTTTCTCTTTAACCGGTGTGTTATTTTGAAAACTTACTTATGCACTTTTCCTGCTGCATCAATATAAACCACATGAGCCTCAGAAGATTTCACATTCATCTGTGTCCCATCTTGAAATCGGACCCAAACCTCCCCACTAGCTGAGTTGGAGGCCCAACCGACGTCAGGCACAAAAATCTGTTTGACTGAAGGAGGTGTTGGTTGTTGTTTAGTTCTTTGACCGTGCCCACTACTTGATGAAGAAGTTGCTGAAGATGGTGCTTTGTACTCGGCAGTTTTTTCTAAAGTCATATTGGCTGTTGTACTTAAAAGTGTACCATCAAATGCTGACATCTAATGGAAAGACAAAAATTTGAATTTCATCCCCATTCAAAATTAACTACCATCATGGAATATAGTGGTACAGAGATAATATACAGTTAGGACACCTTAAAATAAAATAATCAGGTGAGCAGAATTAAGATGGTTGATTTTGGATAAATCATCTGTGCAAAGATTTTTATTTATTTTTCTCACTGAGAATAAGCAAAACTTTAAAAAAACTGGAACATTATAAGTTATCTTGTTTGACAAATTTTCTATTTCAAATTTCATTGAAGACTTGGATAGAGAGAAATAACCTGCCCTCTAAATCTATCTTTTAACAAAATAAAATATCTCTAACAAAAAGTCTAACAAAATAAAATATCTCTAAAAAAATTCTAACAAACCTGAAGTTTGGGGATGATGGGAGAGACACAGGTATCATTTTTAGTTGAGTCACCATTTGAGCCACTGGTGTTGATGCATCTGTTCTCAGGTCGCCTGTTGATGAAAGTGCTCAAAGTTCTTAAACTTGTTATACTTAAAAGTTATAGGCTTTATTAGAAAACTTATGTTTATAAGTGATATCAGTTCACTAAGGAAATATTAGTTCTTTGAAATTTCTTACAGCATAATGTTAAAATCCTTAAAGTAAATTAAATCCATAATCTATGTAACATGTTTAGACTTCAAGAAGTACACTTGTTACATTAAATGAAAAAAGTATAGTTTAAATTACCTTCCAACCAAGACAGGGAAAAGTTCATTTGCACCAGGACAAGTAGACTGAACTGCTGTTATAACTTGCTCAAGCTGAACACACTGATGCCGACACTGAGAAATTATAAGATATCTTTAGACACTTACTATATTTTTACTATACTTCTTATTGAAGATTTAAAATTATGTCCAGTATTAATTAAAAAAATCATTACTATGACTTTTAATCAATCAGTCTTATATCAGCACATGATTATGGATATAATGATGATGGATAATTATTATGGATAGTTTAGAGGTTTGTTATAATCAACCGTTAAAAGATATGTGTTAGCTCATAGAAGAGCAGTATGTAACAAAGAATATTTAAGAACCAGTATACTGAAAAATAAATAATACCAGACACTGATAATAAATTATTATTGATATGAAAATGGAAGTTATTCAACGTTAAAAAGGGCAAGGGATACTAATTATGATGATACTGGTAGTCCAATGCACCACACACTAAGAGAAATGAACTCAAATATCTCAAAACTTAAATCATACTGATAGAAGGAACAGGTAAATCCACATATTAGATATCTTCGTTTTTATATTGATGACTCAGATCAGTGTTATCATTATTCTGGCTATGTTTCTGTGGTATAATGATTAGAATTTTTCACTGATTTCAGGGTTTACTCAGAATGGTTATCAGGAACTGGAGATTGGAAGGAATATGGGTTGTAACCTCAACTGTTATACCCCCACCCTCCCAAAAAAAAATAATAAAAAAAATAATAAAACTTATTCAGATCCCTGGTTGTCTTATCAGCAATGAGCAGTTTAAGTTCCTGAACTGTTTTTTTGCTATAAAGTTACATCCATTCATACACAATAGGACAAGAATCACAAAACACACCTGACTTTGTGCAAATTCTCTTGTCAATATAAATTATAGCCATGAAATGTCTAAAACTTCCAGAAGCTTTGCCACCCTTGCCCTGCATATCAATTGGTTTCCAGAAGAGATCCGAGGTTCTGTTTCTTTGAAGTTATAGCAAACATTCTAGCAAAATTGCTGACACCATTTATAAACTATCGTGAGAATATGTGTGTCTAAGAATATTTATGACAACTTTCTAAACAAACACATTAACAAACACATGTTTTCTTCTATTAATACGAATCAATATATTTGACAATTTAGAACACTGCTAACCTGATTGACATATTCCAAAATATTTCTGGTTTCAGAGCTGAGCCTGGTATTATCTACTGCTGACTCCAAAGTTAAGGATGTGCCATCTTTCTCAATTATCTTTACACCCTTTTTCCCTGATGAAAACTTTGTACCTAAAAAATTAATTAAGGGAGTGAGAAAAAAAAATCTTTATATATTTGACAACTTTAAAATATACATATTTAATGAGTTTGCTTTATTTCCAGTTTATTTTAAATTCTTGTTAAAACACAAGTAGAGTTGAGGTCTCCTTTAATTTAATGGAGTTAGAAACATATTTTAAATTCTTGTTGAAACACAAGTAGAGTTGAGGTCTCCTTTAATTTAATGGAGTTAGGAACATATTTTAAATTCTTGTTGAAACACATGTAGAGTTGAGGTCTGCTTTAATTTAATGGAGTTAGGACTCCCCAACCATCGACCAATACATGATGTAGTGTTAAATATAGTATTTTAACAACTGCTTCTAAAACCCTCATTTTAGTGTTAAACGTCTTAGCTCAGTGCTTCCTCAAACCTGTTCTTACACAATGAAATAGAGCATCCCTACTCACACATGTATTTAATGATTTTCTCTTTTGCAAAAATTGTTTTATTGTAAATATTGTGTACCCTCCTGGCATAAGTCTTGATGCATCATGTCTAACACAAAGCCATTATCAACTTGCTACCTGTTCTTAAACAAGCAATTATATTAACACTTTTTCTCTTAGAAAGTCCCTATAATATAATACTACAAACAGCTACACAATGTCACAAAGTTTAAAAACTCACCATCATAGAACTCTGCACAGAAATTTGTGTTTTCCATCAACATGCATTTAGCCCTGTGTGTGTATAATGTGACCTTCGGAGTACCAGCTTTAGCTATGGCTACAAACCTAAGGAGGATAACCAAAACCTTATAGCAATAGGCGGTCTGCCAGTGGTGTCATTAGACTTCGGCCAGGACCAGTTGAGGCATGTCAATATCAACAAAGATCCTAAATCTGATCTCTTCTTTTTTACTGAACATTTCAGAAAACAGCAGTGAAAGTTTGGAAAAAACATATTTTAAATGTTGAAATGTAACATTGCCACAACTGGCCAATTACATCGGGATATTCCATAAAGTGTAAAATATAACGTTTCTAGTGAGTAATGCTAGACCTCTTTCTAATGAAGCATGGCATTAAATCAATCCATATTCATGAATATTGAACCAATCAACAATAAAACACACAGCAATTAAAGTGTGGGTATATGTAGTGTAGACTAATGAAACAATATGATTCAATTATGCTAAGAGAAATCTCCTGTTCACCAGACATAATTCAATGGGTGTTTGTTATTTCTTAGACCAGTGAATATTTCATCTCCTTACATGTTACCATTTACAAAGGTGACTGTATAACAATGTTTTTCAAATAAGCATTGAAATAAAAATACATTTGCAAAATTTTTAGTTTAATAAAGTTGTAATCAAGTTTTTCTCTTGGTCAAATTTACAAAACTGACTCTAATGAAGAATTACCAAAGATTGTTTGAGACTGGGCCAAACAGAATGCCTGGATATTTTATAAACATCTGCATGAAATTGGTCCAACTGAATACCCGGATGTTCTGGTAATATATTTCAGCCATTAAATGACAAAGCCTACGACATAAAAATAGACAACTGTGACAGAGTGTGTAAAAAAGTGAGGAATAAAAAAAACTGAAAAATGTAAATGATTTACCTGGCTGCATACTGATATTTCTTTAAATATTTGACAGGGATGTCAGGGAACTCAAATGCTTTGCACTTTTCTGGCACAGGTACAGGCTGTTCAGAGACATTCACAAATTGGTTCTTAGGAGGAACATAGACTTTCATCTGTGGATCATTTATTTAGAAAACTATGGAGGTTTTTAAGTAGTTAAACCTTTTTTAAACACAAATTAGACTGAATTTTTGAATTAAATTGCAATCAAAGTTAGTTTTATTCAGAGTTACCTGAATTGAATTGACCAAGTATTACTTATCTTTCCGGGTATTTATTAAGTCACTTACTCTATCCCCCTCTTCAATCAAGTAAGAATAAACATAAGTTAATCATTTCCTTTTAAACAAATCTTACAAATTAAAACCCTTTTCAATGTTATTTTTTAAACTTAAATCCAAAGCACAACATTTCTGTGTAGATCAAATTTTTAGCCCATAACTCATAAGCATTAACATAATAAGTAGACTTAAGGCTTCACCATTCAAAACTATAAAGTGAGTCAGTAGATTGTCCTTTGGACAAAAATGTGATATTGAATAGACATTTCTCCTGTAATTTTAAAATATTTGTAATATTCTCAACTTTTAACAAATAGTAAAAGAAATCAATGAATAACGCTAAATCCCAAACTCTCTCTCTACCTTTCTTCCGTCTTTTGTGATAAGCACAACATCCAATACTCTGTCATCTTGCCCTTCTCTCCTCAGGAATTCCATGCACACATCTCCATTCTCCTGAATGTGGACCTGAATAAAATTAAAAATAAGGATAATTTATTCACCTAATTTATTTACACCTACCAGATGAGAGCCAAGCCATATAGTTTTGTGAGTCTATGTTGTAAAACAGTTGCATAAAAAAAACAACCAACAAATTAAAAGACAAAAAACAAACATCCAGATCAATATAAAATCTTTGCTGTAACAAAATGTCACTTTTCCTTAAGACCAACATAAACAAAAATAATCTTCTAATAAATATGAGGTGTAAATTATGTAACCATCTGTATGTAAAAATTAATGTTCATGAGTGAGAAGTTGAAAATCATCCAGATGTTATTTTTTTCTTTTTTATCTTTGAAAATTCTGAAACATCTTTAACATGCTAATTCTTTAAATTATTGAGCTCATAACATACCACTGCATTTTTCATTCTCTGTCGAACAGGCCTTAACCTTTCTGTGTTAAATGGTTCAAACAGATCATTCTCTGTATCCATGACATCATTGCCACTCCCTTTGCCCTCCTCCCTGTCTGATTTAGCTGTTCTTTGTCCTTTTTTACAATACCGTACTTCTTGCTCTGTCAGATGGTTTCTCCTAGGGCCTGGTTCTGGACTCGAAAACTAAGAATGTTCAGACAAAAGCTTTTGGAGTACATAAAAAAACACACACAAAAAAAGAGCGGACACATTAATTTTTATAAAAATGATATTGATTTATATTAAAAAACATTTATGGTAAAACTTGAGAGATAAAGACAGGATCTGTTATTTAATTGATTTTTTAAAAAGCTATTTTAAGTTAGCATTGTTTTAGATAAATATTGGTATATAAACTTCTATTTTTGTAAACCATTCAAATCTTTATTTATGTTTAGAACCCTAAGATCATGTTTAGTCACTGTTCAACAGTTTTATGCACTTTGTATAGAGCTGGTAATTAATCATGATTAAATGCAGTGAAACAAATTTGTATGACAGTTAAACATGTAGTTTACCTGCATAGGAACATCATCATGCATAAACACAGGAGATTTCTTCATGGTTTGATCCTCCCTCAAGCTGCTGACATTATCACACTGTTGGCCAAGGTAGTTCTGAACTTTCTGCATCAGATCTTGTGTTTGCATGTTGGCTGGATCTTTGTATGTGTACTGTAAAATTTCATGGGAGCTACTAGATACAGACTCAGATTCAAAGTTGAGAACCTTTCGTGTTGCACTGAGACTGAAATCTGATGTGCTATGGCTTGAGGACACAGACCCTGGGTTGTGGTGGGGGCGATATGGCCGAGGAGGAGCATCAGGTTTAAGGGAGGGGGGAGGCTGGCCGCCACAGCTGCGATCAGTGGTGTCTGTAAACATGAAGTTACTTAGTTGCTGGCTGGTTTTTTTAAGATTGTAGTTGTAAAGGCCAGGTCTCATGGCATGCTTTGTTTTCAGCAGTTCTTCCTCTGACTGACTAAGGATGATTAAATAAAACTGAATCAATCATAAACTTTTACCAATGAATAATTCTATTTTTACCTTTCATTATCAAATAATTCTTAGAATTTGAAAATATAAATTACATAAATAAATATTTAGTACATAGTTATAAAAATAAAAAAATAATAGATTTTTTTAAAAATCAAGCATCATTATAGCCTCAATATGTAAATTCTTGAGGTAAATAAACAATAACAAACCACAAACATCTTAAATTAGATAAGTCGGCCTCCTACCCCTTATGAAAAGTGGCAACAATCAATGATTATTCCTTAACTTGAAAAATAAGAACACAATGAATACACAATTTTTAGTTGATGAATAGTTTGACAAATCTCACCTATCTCGTTCCCTAATAGGTGGACTTGCTGGGTGCCTGCTGATAATACTTGACCCCTGGCTCATGCTGGTCCATGTAGAGCCTCGCCCATCAGACCCGGAGTGGTGATAGCTATATTGCTCATTGTCTTCTGCTATTTCTGATTTTTGATGAAATGCAGGCATAGGCTTGTTACGGCTACTACTAGAATGACTGTACTTTGTAGATGTTATTGTTCCACGCCCACTATCCATGGACATCTCTGGCATCTGAATAATATAAGATAATAGAAATAAATATGCAATGACATTTTAAAATTTAAATAAAATCACACAAATCAGAAAATGTGTTAATTTTAGTTTCTATCATCTTTGAAAGATCTCATTAGAAACTTTGTCACTTTCTGAAGATTTAGGGGTCTAAACATTGAAATGAAACATACCTTCATAACCTTTCTCTGATTAGGTTTGTTCAACATAAATTTGTGGGTGAGGATTTCTGTGAAGTAAAATTTAACAACTTCAATACAAGTCTACAACACAGTTTTCTTAACAAACTAAAAGTATTCCCTTGAAAAAGATACACAACGAATATGTTCAAAAACTATTTTTTGTTGCCTACACTGATAAATTGTTAACTTGTGACTAATATTGACATTACCCTATCTTACATGAACAAAAATAAAATACAATTTCAACCTCTCAGGGGTATCCTGTCTTTTGGATTCTTGCACAACAAAGCTTGAATCAGGTCACGGGCCTCTGGACTTAAATTCTTCGGTAAGTGGTATTCAGCCAAAATAACCCGGTTTAAAGTACTTTTAACAGCATCTGTATCAAAGGGTGGATGGCCAACCAAGAATGTGTACAGCATACAACCTAAGGACCAAACATCAGCCTCAAGACCATGAGCTGATCGCATCGCGATTTCCCTGTTTATAAAAGAAAACATAAGTGGGGTCAATACCTTTCTTAGAACAGAATAATTAATACAGCATAGAACTGGAGCAGAACCCGCTGACAAGAATACCAACTTATATAAACATATGTTGAATCAATAAATTCTCCAGGAGGTAATATCCCAAAGTTAATAATCAGTCGTTGGATTATTTGCTTGTTCTAGATTAGAGCATACCGAGCAATTAACAATATAAATACTAGCCAACATAATTGTTATTGCTCCCTTTTTATTTGGATAAACCATACATCTAAAGCTTATAAGCAAATACATTAATTAAGAGTCTTTCAAAAAAAACTTTGCCAAAATACAAATAAAAAATATTTTTTAAAAAACTTGTTTTAAAAAAAAAGAAGAATTTCAAAATAACTCTTGAATTCTAACTTGAAAAAAAAAGTATTCAAAATTAATACTAAATGTAATTAATTTTTTTATAAAATAGTATTTCTAATAATATAATTTTTATTATCCTTGAGATAAGGCTCTATAAAAACCATTCACACAAATATTATACTTAAATTTACAATAGGGATTTTCCGGTTAAATTATTTTATTTACACCTTAAAATGAAAAAGCCACACTTGAGTTTTATTGTAGAAGTAGTAGGGAGAAAAAAAAAGAGTATTAGTGACCAATATTCCATTTAAGCTGCGTGGCTAAGCAGCTATCTTGCTGATGCAATGCAGTGGTTTAGAATTACCATGCAGCAGATTTTGAGAAGGATAATATAAAATTGTGTTTGTGGGGAGTAAAATTTTGCACAAAAAATGGATGCTGTGCAACTTTGCACCTGCATTTGTTATTTTGCACACAGACCAATGAACCTCAGAGGGAACATTGTTAGTCGCCCATATGGAATGGTGGTATGATATTTCTTAACTATGCCATGGCTGAAAAACTCAAGCTAAACTTACGGAGAAATATAATTGGGTGTTCCACACATTGTAAAATGTTTTTCCTCTGGGCCTTGAAGCTGAGTAGCTAAACCAAAGTCAGCAATTTTCTAAACAACAGAGAAAAAAGAATTAAAATATTGAACAATGAAAACATTTCTTTTTTAAATTTTATTTAAAGAAAATAAAAACAAGTAAGAACTAAACAGGGGCACAAAAAAAAATTCATTTCTGCATTTCTATTCAGCTAAAAATAAAAACTATTTCAACAGAGTTCAATAGTCAAGGACACAAGTTTAATTTAGTTTCATTTTAAGAAATATTTACGCAGAAAAAATAATTACAAAATACTTACTACATTCATGTCTTTAGTTAAAAGCAGATTAGAGAGTGATAGGTCTCTATGAAGTATTCCATGTGAATGAAGGTATAAAATTCCATCAACAATCTGTCGCATAAATCTTCTTGCTTCTTCTTCTGTGAAAGGTTTATCCCGAGACTGTAAGTAGCGGTGCATTTCTCCATTGTGGCAAAGTTCAAGGACTAGATAAACGTAATTGCTGTCCTCAAAATAGTTATACAGCTAAAACAAATAAATGAATGGTTTTAAAATGTTTTAGAAAAACTGAGAACATGAAAACATTAAACCTTGAAATAAATATAACAATCGATTGAGTTTAATCATTTCAGCTAGCCTTCTAAGCATAGAAACTTCTGATAAATATTTTAATCTATTAAGCTAATAATAATTAAGCTTGTTAACAGTCCTAAGATCTGACACAGTCCTGTTTCATCTGGACAGGTTAAATGTAACTTCAATTCCCCATATTTTAGCATATTACAGGAGTTAATTTTTTGTTGTGTCAAATCAGTCAAATCTTAAAACAACCTATCAATTTCAATATAATTCCACCGAGTTGACAAATGAAAATAATAAGGCATTCGTTATCACAGTGTACTCCTTAGTTTGGCTCACGATATATTTGTTTAATTCGATGAGTTGAAGGACATTTCACATCACGCAAGAGAGGTAAACATGATGTCACATTTGGCATTGCGAGGCAAGAGTGTTGCTAATATTGTTACATTCTCTTATAAGTTTAAAGAAATAAGGAAAAATAACATGCTACTGCTAACGGACCGTTTACCCGTTTTTTAAAAACGGTTAACTGGTTCTCAAAATCAGACAGTTGATTTCACGAGTTGACAGGCAACGTCCAAGAGAGCTGAGCTGAACAAAAGTGGCTGTGACATCAAAGGTCATTGGCGGATGGCACAAGCCTCGCGCGTACTGTGTTTAATACATTCTAATGTTTGTTTTCAGAACTTAAAGACAAAATACTTCGTTATCACTGACGGACAGTGAACCAGCCTTTTTTTGAAATGGGTTAACCTGTCCTCAAAAATGAGCGGTCTAAACAACTTTAATAATAATACAGGAAATAAGTTTTTACCTGTAAAACTGATGGATGCTTCAATCGAGAATGGATTTCTACCTCCTTCCTCACTCTATCACTCATACAAGCCTTCTTCATCTTTTTCTTGTCAATCTGATCGATGATTTAATATACTATGATATAAGTTAAGAATGAATGGTTATCTATTATTATTAAGATATTACATTAAAGTGCAATCTGAACTGTATCAAAGCAATTATGAAATGTTTATATATATATATGTATATAAAAACAAATTTAAGTTTCTGTTGTTTTATTTAAATATTAAATATAAAGAAAAATTCATCACCCAGTTGTAACCATCGGCAGTTTACTTTAAAAAACCTCTACAAAAACAATATTTTGGGTGAATAGTCTCTGCTAATTCAAATTCAATTAGTGAAAGAACAAACAGCAAAACACAGCGTTCTTAAAACTGGTTGCACCAATTATTTTAAAGAGAGTTTTAAGTTAATTAAAAGTCAGGGTCATTTTATAATAGATTTTTTATAAAAATAACTGCGGCCAGATTCATAAACTTTGTACGATGCTTTTGCAACAAAGAAAATAATCAAACTTGACTGTACCATTTTAATAGCCACTTCCCTCTCCTCCCTGTCAGGACTGTGGCATAGAGCCTTGTACACATCTGCAAAGCCACCAGTTCCAAGTAAATTGTAGACTCTATAGTCCTGCAATCAAATTTTCAAATAAATCATGTGTATCTAGATTTATAAATAGCATCTATTAATTTCTATAACAAGGTCTATAGGTATTTATTTTTAACATATTCGTTTTAATGTATAATATGTTTCCCTGATTTCCTCTTGACGCAAGAGGAAGATTGAGTTGGGAATTAGTCAAACTTTTTGCTGGTCATTATCATTAAATGTGACAAAGAAGAAAGTTTGGTGCACGAAATCTTATGCTAGAAAAATGTAAAAATGTTTGGCGAGTCAACCAAAATGTCATTTGTCTGCGCCTTTGCTTTGTCCTTGTAAGTTCAGTTATTGCGGTAGATGAACTTCTAGTCTACATCCTTCCAAGCGGCAATGGATTATCCATAATATTAAATATGATTTTAATAATTATATTTCAAACACACCAGTGTAATTTAAATACATTACAACCGTGCCATTGGCTAAAGATTTTCAATAAATAATAGAATAAATAAAATTTTACAAAGTAAATGTAGTAAAGAAAGAAATCCATTACATTTAAAGATAAAAAACACTGAAGTGGAAGGTCAGGTATAAAATAATAACTAATAACAACACACACACATTTGTTAAAAATGAATTTCAATTAGGGACTATGACTAGCCTCCCAATAGTACTAAAATTATGACTATAGTCTATTACTATAACTCAGAATGGTTACTATTACAGCTGAATAAATTATAATTGGACTAAATTTAAATGAAATAGTGAAATGTATGTAGTAGTAGTATAGTAGTTTAGTTTAATTAATATAAATAAATTAATTAAATACAGAACTGATTTAAAATTAATTAAGGTCTAAATATTAAATAGTCATCTTTAACCCAGCATGCATACATCTAGATTAAATACATCTTTTTCCAAAGCTGTTTGTTTGTTAAATTCCATTCCAAAATTATCCAAATATTGCTGCCGATCATCGTATCCAGAGTAAACATTTGATTCAAGTTCTAGCTTGTTAATTACTCGAATTATCTCCCCTGCATTTTTCATCATCGTTCGACTAGTTCCATTCGTCCAATCACGTAAATTATGAGAACTGTTTTTACCTTAATGCTCTCTGCAACAGCATTCATCCTAATTTTTTCGTATTTAAGTAATCTTTATTTATAAAACAGCACAAAAAACTAATCCTTTCGATGATCAAAGGGTCCTGGTTTTGGTAAAACGTGTACATTGTTGCAGAATTCCATTTTCTGTTGCCATATTTTCAAATGAACGCGCCGCATAATAACAATGTAGTACAGGACTGAATAAATACACATACAAAAATATATTATTATATAATAATATATTTAACACTATTATATATTTTTTTAAACATTTTATTTTCCCAAAAAGTAAACCAAATTGTAATTAATATAATTACTCATTTTAAAAAATTATTATTTTGCCCGAACTATAATTTTACGGTAACCAGACATATTCTATGTATGGTAAAGAAATCCACTAAAAATTTCAGAACAGGGTTTCTGTTACTTAAATTTTCAAAAGAATTAAAAGAATAACATTATTAATATTTCTTTATTTAGTTTAGTTTATATGCAATTCTCACAAAACTTTCATTTATTATTCATCGAACTTATTTTTATAGCGTCTGCCACTTTTTTGTGGCTTGCAGTTTCTCTAACTTTCACTATTAGTCACAAACGAAGTCCCATTCCATCGCCATAATATACATAGAAAAATGACATAGATAATGATGTTTCCTTTAATTTATCTTAGAGGCCGTCCATAAATGACGTCACGCACCTAAAAAAAAAGGGGGGGGGGTCGATCATTTGTGACGAGGGGGAGGAGGGTGTTTAAGAAATGTGACGTCACATCAAAAGTAACAACTTTAAATAAAAGTTCTACTTAAATATTTGATTGTTTACAATTTATTTAATGACGTTTTAAATGGGCTTCACGCTTGTTATGGTATTAGAGTGAAGCCTTACACTAAATAATACTTAAATGACAAAAATGTGATATGAAACATAATCATTTTCAAATCGAAAAAATTGCTTTTTTTGCAAAACTTTGTGACATCATATTGGAGTGGGGTCTAACTTTTTGTGACTTTGTGTGACGAGGGGGGGGGGTGAAAATTTTGAAAAATCACGTGACGTCCTTTATGGACGGCATCTTATTGCCTATGCTTGGCCAGGATGTGAACCGCACTATGATCATCAAAAGTTTGCTTAAAATTTAAAAAAATATATAATGTTTTCTTTGTCAACGCATCCGCTCAAAGATTTGAGAAGACTATTCCAAAGGACTTCTTTCTGTGTCCACCCACTCCAAGAATCTTCAGAAGGGATTACGTAGTGTGTTGTAAAGAGACTCAGCTCCTTTAGAGATCCATGTTGTTAAGTCAGTTCTTTAAAAAATATATATGTAGTCGTGTGTTAGTAGCAGGATTTTTTGGCTTATTCGCTAAGCTACTGGAATCCAGTGGAGAACCTTAAGAACCAATTTGATGTGGTCTGATTTCCTCACCTGCAATGCTATGGACGCTGCAGTGCTTTGTACCGTTTGTAAGATCTGCATTTGGTTTTGGCAGTGACTTAAATTTTATTAATATGATAATGAGTTAAGTTTTATCCATAAATTGTTGAGGAGCAAAACATATGTTTTCTCCCATGCTTACCTACTCAACTGGGTCCCTTCAAGATAATTATTTTTTACGCCAATTTATTATTTAAACAAGTTTCTAGTACACGGTTCAGTTATTTTAGAGCAACAAAATCAGAAGTACACATGTATTCCTTTCCTTCAAAACAGACTAATAAAGATATACGTATCTTTCATAAGGATTGACTTGCATGGTTCCTTGTCTGACAAAAAAGTTTAAAGAATCATTAACGTCATTTTTATTGCATACCGAAATTCATTTGTTTAGTGTCTTCAATGTTCTATTTTTAATGTATAAAATGCCAGTGATAAAAATATTATTGGAACACTGGTGGCAGGTTGACTAGACATAATTTGAAAATATGCTAATTCAAATTTCAATCCGGTTATGGGAGTAAATTATGTGTATATTTTGCATTATGGGCCATTGATTAATTATGCCAACAACTTAAAAATTATGTTTAATCCCCCTTTTCTCTTTTGCCAACAATAGACAAACTTAAAAAACAATTATTTTTTTTGCTTAAATTATCATATTTTTAAACGCTTACGGCTTAGGGGCCGTCCATAAATGACGTCACGCGATTTTGGTCGATTTTTAGCCGGGGGCCCCCGTCACACTTCGTCACAAAAACTTAGACGTAATAAAAGCTTGACCCCCATCTAAAAGCAATATTTTCTAATTGAAAATTAGCATGTTTCAAATCACTTTTTTGACATTTAAGTATGTATGTAGTGTAAGATTGCACTCTAATATCGTAACACGTGTGAAGCCATTGAAAACGTCATTAAATAAATTGCAAGCAATCAAATATTTAAGTGGAACTTTTATTTTAAGTTGCTCGTTTTGATGTGACGTCACATTTCTTAAACAAACCTCACAAATGCGTGACACTTTTTTTTTCTTCTCTAGACGCGTGACGTCATTTATGGACGGCCCTATATACAAACTTTTCAATTTATTCTGCTAGAATGTATGGCTAGTCAAAAACAAAATGTTTTATTTGTACAGCTAGAATCCATGATTAGGCAATTTATGTAATAGAAGTATTAAAAATATGATAGAGCTGTTAATAGTTTTGACAATTTTCATCACATCGAAAAGCCAAATATTCCTATTAGACAAATCGCACCTGTTATTTTATTGTGTGATTGCCACCGTACATTAAGTTGTCATTGTTAAAACAAAAAGTTAACTCTACTAACTCACTTCTCATTGTCCTTGTCTGATAGGCTAACTCAACTAACTATAATATATATTCATAATTATAATTCATTAACTTTTAAAATGTGACTGTTAGACACTCTTGGTAATTATAAGAATTTCGAATATAAAATAAATAATTATTTAGCGAGAAGTTGTAGGTGCAAATAAATGCTTTTAATTTCAAGGACTAAATAATTTATCAAAAATTTATCAAAGTAAAATATCAGTACTTTTTCAGTACATTCTGGCACTAAATAATGATATGCAAAGTTTTAAAAGGATTTTTAAAATTTAAAAAAAAATATAGCTCATACTGATTTCCATTTAGTTTTAGAATTTAGAAATTCAACACAAATATTTGAATGTCATTTTATTTTTATGATACTAAAAAATTATGATAATTTGAATACGTTGTAGAATATCATCTAGCCAATGCTTGACGTAACTTTGGGGACGAGTTAGAGTTTTTCTACATAGGGGCCATCCATAAAGTACGTCACGCTATTTTGGAACATTTTTAACTCCCCCTCCCCCTGTCACAAACTGTCACTCATCTCGGACACCCCCCCTAAAGTACGTCACACTTTCGAACAAAAATGTTGTTTTTTAGTAACAAAATGATCAAAATTTAATATAAAACAGCGTGACGTCACACATGATCGGACTGTGTCACAAACTGTCACACTTTCTTACACCCCCTCCCCCCTCTGGAGCGTGACGTACTTTATGGACGGCCCCATATTTGATAATTCTGGCTCCTATGTAACATGAAGGGTTTGCGATGTTTCCGAGGAGATGATGTATATCTGGGCTGCTCATCAAGGGTGTCAGGAATTGGAGGTTGGAGGGCAGAAGTGAAACAAGTGTGTCTATTGTGGTAGCTTCGACTGATCCATTTGGATGCTTGTTCTAGTCATAGTAAATTGATAACATGTAAACAAGGTATGAGTTAGCCTGACAGGACGTAACAAAACAGCGAACGTTTCGGCAAAGAGCTTTCCTCAATGAACAAAAAAAGGTTCTAGTCATCAATGTCTTTGCCTATAACGAGCGGGACCTGTTTTGTGTTCTTGTTGTTATGATTCAGATTGCATGTCAAGGCCTTGTCGTTACCTAGGTGGGAAAGGGTCTAGTTTCTGTCTTACGTTGGAGCATTGGACCAGCTCATTAAAAAAAATTATTCACATTTTCTTCCAACTATAAGCAAAAATTTATATTTCAACACAAAGAACAATGGTAATTCATTTAACTACAATTTTTAAATTATCATAAGGATTTTATTTTTCCCGAAATAATATAGAACTTATTTCATGATACTAAATAAAGGATTGTCTTAAATTTAACTTACAGCACCCATAAAATCACAGGACTGTTTCAGAAATATGAGCTTGAGATTAACTAGTTGATTTGGAATGAATAAGTCATTTACTTAAGTTATCTTAAATCGGTAGTAATTAGTAATTTAGCTACACTAAGGATTCGATAAATTATGAAAACGTGAATTAATACACAATTTCGATCCTTATTTTCTAAATTCAATGGATCATCTGTTTTCAGCATTTTCTACTTCATGTTTTATTTCAAAATATAAATATTCGTTATTTCATAGCGAGTATTATGCTTTGACTTATAGAGCGGTTGGGAAGTTTCAGTTAAGAAGTGGATGCAAAAAAAAATCCATTAGATGAAATAAGACTAGCATATTTTGTCGCAACAGTAGTTACTTGAAAAATGATAAGCAGGAACTTTTTATTTAGCGTTCAAATTGGTTTTACACCGTTTCAATAATTTTATGAACGAAGGCGTTGTGTGTCTACCATTCCCGTTCACGTGTGTTCTAGAAATTTCACACACATACAGTTATAAACACGGCGTGTTAAAAAACTATCAGATAACATAACTATTCTCATTCGTAATTACAAGCTTCTTTAACATTTTCATACTTTTTATACTAGAAAATATTGATTCAATTTCACAAGGTAAGTGTGAAACGACTTGTGTTCATCATTGTGATTGAGATTGTGGTTGACATTATTATTTTTAATTAAGTGAAATTGTTTTAAATGTCATTCTCATTAAATTAATAATCTAAGTTTAAGTATTAAATATTTTAGTTGTATTTTAGTCTAGTATTAGACTTTAAGAGTCTTTATAGTCATTCATAGTCATTTTAAATAAAATTAAGTGTCCATCAGAAATCATTATTAAATTTATTATCATTGGACTCATACTCATGGATTGACTCATGAGTCTCATGTCATTGGCATTGGACATTGGTCAATCATTGGTCATTGGTTTGGTTGGGATAATCATAATACCTTGGCCTTTGATGTTTTAGTAATAGTCTAAGTTTTAGTTAGTAGGCCAAGTTAACAAAGTACCAAGTCAAGTCATGTATGCATGTGATATAAAATAAAAAAATATAAATAATTGTCTATTACTATTATTACGTTAATATTACTACTAGCAGTAGTACTAGTATTATATATTATATAAATTATAAAGTATATTATATTATTCATACTTTCACTTAGTTAGCCTACACTAAAACACTATTTAACCATTGACTATTGTTTACTATAACTATAACAACTAAAGATAAAGATATCCATGCCCAGTTCACTCCTCATACTCATACTAATAATAGAATTAGAGGTATAATCCTGCAGTTCCTACAAATATATTAATATATTAATATTATAATATTATTTCACACCGAAATTTAATTTTCTCGTGAGAACTTCCGTTTTTAATTTATTAAATCAATAAATGCATTATTATATGTTGTATTTCAGCTATTACAGCGCTAATTTGTAAGTCTTTCTAATTTCTAAGGCATTTTTTCGACTCTCAACAGTAAATAATCAAATAGTCTGATCGTGATGCAACCATTTTGTTTATCTATTACTCTACTTGCCGGATTGTCCCAATAAGATGCCAAATGGAAATTTCTCACTTACAAACAAACAAAATAAGAATCAAACATCTAGTAACGAAATAAAAATGAAATTGTCTTTAAAATATTTATTTATCTTCTGAGAACATTAAAATAGATGAAAAATACCTTTTAAAAAACATTTTCAGTCAGTAAATTTATTTTAGCGTTGGTCGAGCCAGGTACAAAACATCTGGCAAGCAGTTTACTAGGAAACAAAATGGACGTATCGTGACCAGATTATGTATTAAATAGAGCCAATAAAATAGAAATTAAAAAGATTCACAAATTAGTGCTGTAATAGCTTAAATACAACATATAATTATGCATTTAATAAATTAAAAATGTAAGTTCTCACGAGAAAATTAAATTTCGCTGTGAAATCATATACGTGTAGAAACTGCAGGATTACCGAATTAGAATAGAATAGGCTAATTGCCATGCTAATACTATAATTTAGTATTAGTAATAGTTAGTAATGACCAATGTTCCCTCTGTCTAAGGTTCTTTGGTCCATGTGCAAAGTAAAAAATACTTGTGTGTTAAGTTGCTCAGCATCCACTTTTTGTGCAATATTTTACAAAATTTGCTGTGCGGTACTACTAAACTGCTGCGGGGCGTTGGTTAGATATCCGCGCAGCTTAAAGGGAACATTGGTAATGACTAATACTAAAAGTGCTTAACTACTACTACTAATTATGACAATTATGATATAAACAATATAATTTGCAATTGTCACGCAAGTAGTGTCTGTCAGTCCTGACTCTACTAATTTTAGAAAGCAGGGAAAACCAAATTACTGCACCAAAGCATCAAAAGGTGTGCAAATTAAATATGCGCTGTATAAAAAATATTATATGACGTCATTGTTTTCGCTCATATTTTAATTTTGGAAAAGGGATCAATGTAAAAATAGGATTTGATGATGGTTAATAATTATAAAATAAAAAAACAAAGGGGGCGCCTTAGGCGCCCTGCAATCACCCTATTATAAAATACTTTGTGTACATTTCAGAAAGGTTAATATTTCGTATTTATCAAACAAGGAAAAGTTAGTTGGGCTTTTGAAAAAGGTCGGCGCCATAGGCGCCCTAAAAAAGTGCATTTTTTATAAAATAGATTTCAGCTGAAAACTTCTGTCATTTTTGACAGATGTACGCTAGTAATATAATAATATACCTAATACTAATAACTAATTAGAAATTAAAAAAATATCTTTAATTTCAGTACTGTACCATCTCCATCACATTCCAATCATTCAATGTCACATGTCATTGATGTCAATACATTTACTTTTACATGTTATTATTATTACTATTATTATGGCCTTATGAGTTATACAATTATAGTTAAAGTAGTAGTTGTCCCTGAAGTTTTAAACTAAGTTTGACTATTGGCAATAGAGTTTATGCAAATGGCCCCAAATTATATTAGCCTTTGTAGTCTGATTCTGACAATACAACACTGAGTATACTGTAACTGTAGTCTGTAGTTTGTAGTCTCAATAAAGATTAAGCCTATACTATAGATTTTGGGTATTACGTTTTTAGTATTAGTATTAGTTACTGTGAAATTACTACAGTTGTTGACTAATTCTTTAGTCTATTATTCTGTAACCTGAAATAAATTCTTATGGTTTGTCTTGTGTGAATATTGACATATATTGTAACTTGTAAGTGTCCACTCTCAATCACACTGAATGCCTAATGACAATGGTTATTCATATTTTTTTATCTGCATAACAACATAAATCCAAATACAGTCAGACCTCTCTAAGTCTAACTCAAAGGGACTAAAAAAATCGACTTACAGAGTTTTCGAGTTAGGGAAAATGGCGAAATAGTCGCAGATTAATCAAGGACAATGTTGATAATGAGGGGGTGGGGAACAGCCCCACCGGCTAGAAGGCTTGACAGTAAAGACAGTCTGATGTTTCATATGAAAGGAAGCCAGCTTGCTTTGACATACCGACACAAGAGGAGACACTTTCCCTCCCCTCACCCTCTTTACTCCCTCCACAGTGGGATGGGGGAAGTAAGATTTAAAATAAAAAAAGTGTTTTGAATTGTCACCCAAGAATAATAACCCAAGCGCCTTGGAAAATTCGACTAAGGGAGGTTGGAAGCCAAAAATCTTCAAGTTAACGAGATCCTTAAATACATTAGTCTTATGGAATTTGGCCAGGACCTAACAATTAATTCGATATAGGGAGGTTTTCGACTTACCGAGGTCCGACCGTAGTAACTTAGCATTGAAAAAGCTGATAGTTAAATGTAATAGTACTAGATTGGATCTTTTGTTTATAATAAGTGTTTTGATTATAAATAATTTTAAGTTTGCAGAAATTGATAGTGATATGGGCATGGCTAATACTACATTTTGATTGGTCAACACTCAGCACCGTATTATAGTAGGCCTAAATAATTTTTCTCTGTTCTCTCATATCACTTAGTGTTAATGTATTGTCATTATCATTATGATAAGCTATCACATTTAAGCTACTAGATAGCTGAAGATTGAAATTACAGTATTTTTAATAAGTAAGTTACCTTGTTGAACAGTTCATAACTTTGATATACAATATGTGAAAACATGAACCGTGATCTAATATGGAAAATTTGTCATTAGCTTGTCCATACCATTGACAATAGGTAGGCTAATGTCTTTTTCATATGCAGTAAGTTATGTTGTACACTCATATTTTAATAGCATACATGTACTTTTATTCATCTGTTCATTTTTATTGAACTCTCTTTAGTTTAATTTTTTTTCTTTCTTTTTTTAAAAAAAAAGAACATTAAAAATGTCTGTGGTGGGCATAGATCTAGGAACCTATTCCTGCTACATTGGAGTGGCAAGAGCTGGAGGTATTGAAACAATTGCCAATGAGTACAGTGACAGATGTACACCGTAAGTGTCCTTAGATCTAGAACTTCTAAAACTTTCCTAAAAAACTTTCCTAATTTTTGTTGGTGCTTATACTGAATCTCCAGATTTTTTTTCCAAAATCTTTTATTTTAAGTTAAATGTAACCTTATAGCTTGCTTTTAAATGTCTACAGGTCATATGTATCACTTGGAGAAAAAAGTCGAGTCCTGGGTGTAGCTGCCAAGCAACAGGCTGTGACAAACTTCAGAAACACAGTTTGTGGATTTAAAAGAATCCTTGGACGCAAATATGATGATCCATCTGTACAGTCAGAGCTCCAAAAAAGTTTTAAGCCCAATCATGTTGGCAAAGACAGTAACGGAAATGTTGTGTTTCAGGTAATTCATTTTCTCTTTTTGTGTGTGTATAATTTGTTTAAGAAGAGAAGGGAGTAATTGTAGCTAATACATCTTTCACAGATAAAATTTATTTTATTTCATTGTAATTAAAAATTGCCAGTTAGAATGGTTAGGCAGACTAAAAAATTTAGAGAAAAAAGAATATTGTTAGAATTCTACTCATAAAATTTGAGTTTGAATTTGGGTACATTTTCTCTTATATCTGCTTAAATGGAAATGAAGATAGTGCAAGTGAATTAATGCCAAGATGCATAAGATACATTATTACATTATATTGTCGGAAATTCTTGTATTTTGATGTTTGGATATTATAAATGGATTTGTGATGGAATCTCTGTAAGTTATATTTTGTGTTTATGTTTATAAATACATAAAAAAAATAATGACTTTAAAGAATTTAAATAAACATTTATAATTTCTTAATTTCTTAACTGTTTATACAATTCAGATGAGCTACTTGGGAGAGAAACAAGATTTCACAGCTTCACAACTGACAAGCATGCTTCTTAACAAACTGAAGTTTACAGCTGAAGCATCTCTTAAAACTAAAGTTGTAGATGTCGTAGTGTCGGTAAGTTTTTTCAAACGGTTCTTAAAATTTTAACAATTTATTTTGTGATAAAATTAAAATTCATTTTTTTTTACATTTCTATAAAGTTTATTTTAACAATTATCGATGAGTATTTGAGATTTTTTCTTTATGCACACAATATTACTTTTTTATTCTCAGGTCCCCGTTTTCTTTACTGATGTGGAAAGAAGAGCTTTGTTGGATGCTTGCCAATTGGCAGGTCTTAACTGTCTCAGAATATTAAATGACACTTCAGCTGGTAAGCCTGTTGGAAGATTAAAGATAACGTTTACGTAATGCAAAAGTACCCTAGCAAAATAAAATGTCATCGGCTCTGTTAAAATTTCTAATATTGTCTATCATTATCCTGAGTCTGGATCAATGTTCCCTTTAAAAACAACACCACCATTACTTGAACTTTAGACTACATTTTTTTAAATGTATTACAGTAATAGGAAATCTATATTGCTTCATTAATGTCAGAGTATTATGTGCCTTTTGTAATATGTTTTATTAAATGCTTTATAATTTAATTAAGTAACAAATGTAATAGCAATCATTATGCAAAAATTTCAGTTGCCCTGTCATATGGCATATATAAGACAGATCTACCGGTGGAAACAGAAAAACCACGCAATGTTGTATTTGTAGACTTGGGTCACTCCTCACTGCAGGTCTCAGCATGTGCTTTTAATAAAGGAAAACTAAAGGTAAATTTTATATTAATATCTAGGATATAAAAAGCATGAGAAATAGCTTTTATGTAGACCCTACTTACAGGTTAGCGGCTGGTTAGCAAAGTCAATAGTGCGCTCGCCTCACAAGCTGAGGTGTGTGGGATCTAGCCCACGTTAAGCCACAATAAAAATGTTCATTAATGACTTGCTAAAAAGTCCTCCGCTGACTTGAAGAGGAGATGGGCGCCGCCAAGTCTATCAAGCCCCAGAGAAAGTTCTAATGGCAACACTAGAACCCCCTATGACCACAAGGTTATGGGAACACACAAAAAAACAACTTACAGTAAGGGGAGTCGATAACGTCTAAATAGTAGAGTTGAAGAGATGGAGGCAAGTTAATAGAATTGGGGAGATTGTGATGGTTGGGTTTAAGGTTTTTAACCAGTTAACCGGTCCCAAGGTCATGCCTGGTCCTGTTTAATCTACACTGGTTAACTGTAACTCGTCCTTCTATGAGTGTATTACTTAAAGGTTCATTTTTGGTGAGTCAAATCAGTCCAATCTAACAACTCCATTAAATTTAAATGTAATTCTGATGAATTTAAAATAATGTCATTAAAAAACTAAAAATCCCTTATCACTTTTCGCCTTAGTTTGGCTCTATTTTTTTTAAAAAATGAATTGTCTAAGTTGACCAGAGTATTGCGCAATAGAGGTAAACACGATATCACTGACAGTTGATGGGAGGTGGGGGTGCAGGCAAGCATTCCTAAATAAAGTTTATCTTTTGGGTTTTAAAAACTAAGGAAATGCCTTGCAAATGATCAGTTAACCAATTTTTTTGTTGTTGAAAGTTACCTGTCCTCAACTGTCCTCAGAATCCAATGGTCTTAACAACCTTAGTTAGAGTAACTTAGCATGAGTGGGGGAGGGGGGGGGCTACTTGGGTTCCAGTAATAAACTTGGGATGTATGAGTTAGGAGCCAAGAATGATTTTGAACTATACTTTAAATAGTTCTTATCTTAGTAAACTTCTTGCATTGTTCATTGGTTAACATTTTTGCAGGTGCTGGCAACTTCTTATGATGCTCATCTAGGAGGAAAGGATTTGGATGAGCTGATAGCTGACTACATGACAGAAGAGTTTAAGAAATCATACAAAGTTGACCCAAAGTCCAGTGCAAAGGCTTACATTAGACTCACTCAGGAATGTGAAAAACTCAAGAAGCTTATGAGTGCCAATGTTCAGCCTATTCCTCTGAACATAGAGTGTTTCATGGATGATAAAGATGTACATGGCAGTATGGATAGGTAATCTTTATTGTTCATTTTTCATAACTTAGATGACTTACCCTGCTGTCAAATTAATCATGTTGGTAAACAGTAATGATCTTAAATAATAAACATTTTAGTCCAGGTTTACTACATTAGAAGAATGCTGATTCTCAACTATCAAACCACTGAAATAATTTGTAAAAATTTACTTTAAATAACTCCAATGATCTGCTTCTAATTAAAGTTACACAATGACTTACTTTTCACAGAGCTAAATTTGAGGAGTTGGCAGCCCCACTATTTGAAAGACTTGAAAACACACTGCAAGCAGTTCTTGACAATGCAAGTAAGTATATAAAATTTAGTAGTATTAAAAAGCTAAATTTTCTTATTGGCTTTAGTAATTCCAGTAAATTTACAGTATTTTGATGGATACGAAGTTTTACTTTACCCTGCACCCAAGGTGCGTTTTATAAACGGGTGAGTCTTATGTAAAATATTTTTACACAAATTTTGAAAACCTGTAAATGGCATAGAATTAGATCAGGAATTTATTGGTCTACTTAAAATGGTAATAAAGCCTTTTTTACATTTGATGAGGGATCAAACATTGCACACATTCTTATTTATAATAAAGGAAAAGAGGCCACATAATTTAATGATCAGTATGGCAGATGGCCATGTGTTTTATATTGCGCCTCACATAATTTTTTTTATATCACTAATCATCAAAACCCGTTGTTATGTACAGGTGCATTTTATATTCATGAAAACACTGTATATTTTTAAGGAGCATACTTATATTTCTAAAATTTTAATATGCAATCTCTTTTAAGAACTGAAGTCTTCTGATATTGCTTCTGTGGAGATTATTGGTGGAGCATCCAGAGTTCCTGCATTCAAATCACTTGTACAAAAAGTTTTCGGAAAGGAACCAAGTACCACTCTAAATGCTGATGAAGCCGTTGCTCGTGGCTGTGCTTTAATGGTGAGTATGTCTTTAAAAGTACTGTGGCGTAGTGAGTTTTTTTATATGTCCTACAGAAATTTTGTTCAGGTTCCGTAGGTCGCTATACAAATTCAGAAATTTCTCAGCATCTGTTATAATAAATATTTTTGATTATGTTGAGTGATCCATTTCTTGTAAAACAGTTTCGGGATTATATTAAAATGTCCACATGAATGCCTGATGAATTTCTTTAACGTTCAATGAGTTTCCTCAAATAATATGATGTATAGATAATTTCTAAAGCTTTCAAAAAGTTACAGTGTAATGTTCTCTTAAAATCCTAAGCTATACATGATTGAAGTTGAATATTTAGATGTTAAGTGTTGATGGATCTTGGCCAAAGTTGACTAACATACCCTTTATGATAACATCAGAAAATAGTTTCTTATCAGAAATAAGATCTCTCCCTGGAATGTGGTGTTTATATTTCATATTTCTTTTTAATCACCCTTAATTTCAGTGCTAGCTAAAGGAACTTTTATGTTTTTTTTCTAATACATTTCTGGGTATAGTGGATAGTTATTAAATAAGTTAAAATGTTAAGTTATGTCGGATGGTTTAAACATTTTTGGAAAAAGAAGTAAAGTAAATGTTGACTTTTTAATTTGTACTTAAAAGGAAATTGATATTGTTGAACTTTTGTGAATATTTTGAAAGAGGCATAAAGTACATAAAGTGACACAAAATGATTTTTAGCATTGATTGTTTTACAAATAAATGAATTGTTTAATGTTAATATTTCTTTTAGTGTGCGATATTATCTCCCACATTCCGAGTGCGGGACTTCAATATCACAGATTGTCAGCCTTTTCCAATTACTCTGCACTGGCAACCACAAGGACAAATGGATGAAGACAGGTAGGAATATTTTATTTTAGAGATATTGAAACTGAGGGCACTAAAAATTCATTACACATCATTAAGGAGCACACTTTATTTTAAAAAACAACGGTTTCGAGGTACACTCTTTCTAGTCTCAGTTATATGTATGTGCTGTGTTAAATTCGTCACTAACATTCTTGTTTCTGATGTAATTACCTCATTATTGCTTTCAGTTCCCTTGAAGTTTTTTCCCGCTTTCATGCTGTGCCATTTTCAAAAATGCTGACTTTCTATCGAAAAGAACCATTTACTTTGACTGCATCATACTCGAACAACAGTGGTATTCCTTATCCTAGTCAAGAGATCGGTAAGTCTATTCAAAATCTTGTTTGTTGTGCTCTATAGAGAAATTTGTTCTTAATGCTGTGATTTAGTTCTTGTACTGTATACACAATATAAATATGCCCTTTTAAGCATTACTGACAATTTTTGTTTTTTTAAACTTCAAAATTATATTTTTACTAGACGCCCCGCGGCGTAGCATACGCCGCAGACTTGCTCATGGAGAGTTCTTTTACCCCTTTAATGCACTTTTTTAGGGCGCCTACGGCGCCGACCTTTTTCAAAAGCCCAACTAACTTGTCCTTGTTTGATCAATACGAAATATTAAACTTTCTGAAATGCACACAAAGTATTTTATAATAGGGGTTGTAGGGCGCCTATGGCGCCCCCTTTGTTTTTTTATTTTATAATTAACCATCATCAAATCCTCTTTTTACATTGTTCCCTTTTTACAAAAATAAAATATCAGCGAAAACAATGATGTCATAAAAATTTTTTTTTACAGCGCATATTTAATTTGCACACCTTTTGATGCATTGGTGCAGTAATTTGGTGCGCTGCTTTCTAAAATTAGTATCTGTTGCACATGCAGCTTCTTGTTGCCTCGCAGGTGTCCGACCAGGAAGAGAATTATATATATAGATTGTTTATAAAATATGTATTAAAATTTTTTTCATTATATAATATTTGAAATATTGAAATTGCCATAAAGTTAGGACCGTCTGTGTCTAGAAAATAATATATGATTTGATTTTAAGCTAACGTGGAATTATTTCAAGAGTTAGCCTTAATAAAAGTGTTATTATTAAAATATAACACTTTTTTAATATTCAGAGGGAAATCATGTAAAGTAATAATTTATTGAGTTATTTTCTGGTTCTTTAACTATTACTCTTAATTGTCCATATTTGCAAAAGTTGCCCATACCAATTTCGGACTAAGCCACAGCAGCCACATTTCTACTTTTATCATTTTTCAAAATCTGTCTGGTTAATTCAAAGCTTATAATCAAAAAACTACTTTCAGAAAGTTTATTTTTTATAAAATTTTTGTAATGGAATCAAATAATAGTGAGGCATTCTTGGTGTTTAATATATAGACATTAAAATAGGTTAAAAAAATTGATTTTGAATTTGATTAGCAGTACTTGAACATTAGAAAAGTGCTTATCTTTATAAATAAAAATAAATAAAGGACATTGATGCTTCAAAAGGAGTGTCAAGAATGTCTACGAAACGGTTACGACACATTTTCGTCAAATTTTGAAGCGTCTGCAAAAACAAATGTCTTTTGACAGTTTTCTAGTTAAAAAGGATTAATTATTTGTCATAAATTCATATTTTTATTTACACTTTTTGTATCAAATCTAACTTGTATTCCAAGTTTTTACACTCCTTAACTCTTCATAAGTAATTTTATTTGAATAAATGTTCATAAAGTTTTTTTAAAAATGAGTATTTTTTCAGCATAGAACGCATTATTGTATTTTACATTGATTTGTATGGGAAAAATTGTTTCGTTTAATGAGTGTTTTGCTTCTTAATGAGTAAGACTCTGGACGAATTATGCTCGTTTTGAGAAGTTCCACTGTACATTTGTTCATTCTTAGATAAACCTTAGATGGCTCATGTAAAAATATAATAAATCTAAAATGAAATCTCTTTATATTCATAGAAAATATTCTCCAATACTGAATATAAGAATTTAGGCTATTGCAACCAAAAAATTTTTAAATGTTCTAAAAATTCTTGCCCATACGAAAATAGAAAATGGAAAAACCTCTGCTCAATAAAAGGTCAACATTTAAAATTTTAATAGAAAATATTGCATTTGACAAATGTTTTCTCTAAGGTTCTTTGGTCCGTGTGCAAAGTAAAAAAAAACACAGAATCCATTTTTTGTTGCTATATTTTACAAAATTTACTGCGCTATTTTCTCTAAACCGTGGCCGTGCAGCTTAAAAGGAACATTAAAAAAAGTATATTTCAAAAGAAGGAAACAATCTTGTTAAACAGTTATTTAATAAATCTATATATATGTTTCTTAATTTATGATTTTTTTATATTCTTTTTTCATTGGGATTTCAGGCACATTCAAGATCAACAATGTTGCACCTCAGGCTAATGGAGACAGTTCCAAAGTTAAAGTTAAAGTACGGGTAAATGCGCATGGTATTTTTACAGTTGTTTCAGCCAGTATGTATGAGAGGCTTGAGGGTTCTGATGATACTGATGAGGTCAAGGACAACATGGAGGTGGATGAGGACAGTAAAAAAAAGGAAAGCACAGGAGATACAGTTTTAAATGGAGAACAGGTAAGCATGGGCATTTTTTTTCAGTGAGATTTCTTTCAATGAAAGTAAAACTTAATGTAAAACCATGATTTAAAAAAAAATAAATCTGTGATACAAAGTTTATTTTGCTATCACAATGTCATGGATACATTTTTAGCTTGTTAGATAAATGGTTTTAAACCATATCAAGGTTTGGGTTTAGATTTAGATTTATTTTTTACTTTATTTTGTCACGCTTCGTTGAAGTTGGTCAAATGATTGCAAAAGTAATTTAAGTATAATATAATATTGGTTTTCCAGCAGAGCCCAACAGAAATGGATCAGTCATCTTCCAATGAAACACAGAATGTTGAGGATAATCAAGAATCTTCTGAAAAAACCACAGAAGGAAATAATTTGGTAAGGCTTACAAAGGCTTATAGAGGTATACCCATAACTTGCGGCTTTGTTTACTGGCCTTGTGAATAATTTTGTATGTGACCATGTTTTAATAAACTGAATATGTGAATGACTCATTTGAGCCTTGCAGAGCAAATAGTGTTAGGCTTGCATTGATTGCAGAAGATGGCTTGAGCCAAAAGTCCTTTGAATTGTTCAATGACCTTTTTCAATTCTAAGCATATTTTGTTGTTGGATTAAATACAGCTGTTGAAGAGTGAAAAGATGTAAACTTCATAAATGGAATTAATGTTTGAAGAATTTGTGTCTTCTTATTAAGGAAAGAGTGACCATGTTGTGCTCTTTAATCCATTTAGAGAAATTTTTGGGTGTATTAATTTAAATTGACCATGACTTTTTCTCCAGTGGAATCTAGTTGTGCAGCATGAAGCCTAACTTTAAGACCATACAAGATTAAGCAGCCAATAAAATTAAATTTTTTTTAGTGCTTTTATGTTTCAGGGTGCAATCGAGTGGCAAAATAGAATTTTAAATTGTAATCTTAGGAATATTTTGATTTAGTAGCAGACTTAAGAAGAAAATCATTGAAACTGCTTAGAGACATTTCATCATATGCACATGGCAATCAAATGTGCTGTAAGTTGTGGGTGTGCGTTCTCAATCTCATGTTAAGTTTTCTTATTTTTAAAAATCACGATGAAGGAAAATGTAAAAAAAAACTATATGTTAACACATAACTGCATGAAGCAGGTTTGGGAATCATTGAGCCCAATGTTAACATTTTGTTTAACACTGACAAGAATCTGTTATGAAAAAACATAAAACATCTGTTCATTGTAAGTAGTTTTTTTCCATCACCATCTTCATTGAGTTAATTAACGTCTAAATTCACTGCCAGATTCTCCTTGGCTGTGTGTCACAGCACCGTTGCTTGTCTGCTGGGGTATCAGAGTGTAAAGTTTCAAATACAGGTTATATTAATTTAAAGGTGAACAGCAGTATTTCCTGGGAAGATTCGTTGCTGTATTGTTCAGTCGGTTACAGCAAGGAAAGCAGAAAGAGTAGCATTTAAAATCTGAAAAATTGTTTACGTTTAATTCTCCAGGATGGAAACGACAAAAAAGCTGCACCAAAGAAAGTTAAGAAGACAGTGAAAACAATTGACCTCCCAATCGAAGCTCATGTTCCACAACTGTCCAAGGATCAAATTAATAATCTTATGGAAAAAGAAGTAAGAAAAAATCTTTATTATTTTTGCCTTTAAAAAATGTCAATACTTGTTATTAAGATCTATTTAACCAGGTTTATTGCCTTTGAAACTATTTCTTCAGTTCTTTGTTGGATATTTTTAAAATTCTCAAAGGCCTAGGTCTGCTGTAGGGTTGCCAGATGGCTGTCTCAAAAATACCGGACACTAGTGTCGTTTTTTTTCTAAGGTGACCAGATTTTCCGTGGGGGGGGGGCAAAGCGAGACGGGGATCCACTGAGAGGGGGGGGAAGATCCCCTCCCAGGTTTCTGGAGCAAAAATCAGGACGTCTGGTCACTTTAGCGAAGGGGTCGGGAAACCATGGCTCGCGAGCCAGATGTGGCTCTATTGATGGCTGCATCTGGCTCTCTTACAAATGTTCGTTTATAAAATAAAATAAATAAATAATTTAAAAAATAATTTAAAAAAAACAGCAACGTTTATTCAGACTCATTTGATCTACATAATATTAATTGAAAATTTAAAAAAAAACAGCATAAAAATGTTATTTAAAGGAATTCAGCAACATAATTATTGTAAGTTTAGTGTTGAAATTACACAAAATGCTCTTATTTACTTGAATTTTTAGTTTTAAAAATAATGTATGGCTCTCACGGAATTACTTTTCAAAATATGTTGTGTTTATGGCTCTCTAAGACAAAAAGTTTACCGACCCTTGCTTTAGCGGGACATGAAGTCTGAAATCGGGACGTCTGGTCACCTTATGTATGCCGTATCGGGATCATCGACAAGCCGACTAGTCACGGGAAAGCCGTATCAAGGAGTAAGATGTAAATAACCACAGAAATCGACGCACCAACCGGCTTTGCTAAGAATGAAGCAATTTAAATGTATACAAAAATCACTGTTTTGAATATTTAATTAAATTTAAGAAAATATTAAGTCATTCTTACCCAAAATAACAATAAAACCAATTATTCTGTTTATTTTATCAAAGAAAGTATTGATTTGATCATTCTCCTCAATCTCAAATCGCGTTATGTTTGGTTACAAAATAGCTCTTGGGTGTATTTTTTATTACAATCAGAATTGCAAATTTCGATGCATAACGTAATTATTCAAACGGTCGATTCTATAATCAAAATATTTTAAGATTGCTTAAAAAAGTCTACTAGTGTATTGAAATAAAGAAAATACTAAGAAAATTGAAAATACCGGACACATGCATGTCCGGTATTGCTTAAATTTTTTAACTGGACAAATAACGATAATACCGGACTTCTCACTGATTCAAGGCACATCCCATTACGTCATCAGTCTGTGAGGCATTTAAAATTGTTTTGTAATGCCAGAATGGAATAACGTTTAATTCTTTACGTGCTTCATTTATATAATAAAAGACATTGGGTGTGTTTTTTATTACAATCCGAATTGCAAATTTCGATGCCTAATTAGGTCAAACGGTCGATTCTATAATCGGAAGATTTTAAGATTGCTTAAAAAAGCCTACTAGTGTATTGAATTAAAGAAAATACTAAGAAAATTGAAAATACCGGACACATACATGTCCGGTATTGCTTCAATTTTTTAACTGGACAGATAACGATAATACCGGACAGTCCGGTTATCTGGCAACCCTAGTCTGCTGTAATATTGAGCAATTTGTTTACTCTTTAATAAAAATGTTAACTTTGTTTTTGTTTTTTTTGTAAATTTCAGAATCAAATGGTGATGCAAGACAGGTTAGAAAAAGAGAGGGCTGATTCTAAAAATGCAGTTGAGGAATATGTTTATGAAATGCGAGAAAAATTGTACAGTGTTTATGAAAATTACATAACAGATGATGTAAGTCTAATACATTTTTATTTAAAAAATCAAACTTTATTATCCCAGCACATTGTATGTTTTTTAAACCAAAATGCCCCCAAAATATTAGTCAATTCATTACTACCAGTAGTCAGTAGTCTTCATGATTAAATATACTTGCTCGTTTTTTTTCAGGATCGCAGTCAATTTTCCTTAAAATTGGAAGATACTGAGAATTGGTTGTATGAGGAAGGAGAGGACCAAAATAAGCAGGTTTATATAGACAAGTTGATGGAACTAAAGGTAAGCAATTAAAACAAACTTTTAAAACAAATATAATTTTTTCATGGATCTGTGATAATAATGTTAAAAAAAAAGAAAAAAGTATGCAATGAATTTTTCATTGAAGATTTTTAACTCTTATTTATCTATTTTTTAAGAAAATTTTTTGTTACAAGATACCATTGAATAACTCAATAGCTCCTGAAGGGCTACTTCCGTATCTACTTCATATTCCGGACAAAAGGGAACGTTAAGCTTTTTATTCCATTAGAAAAATGCTTTTCTTTGCTAAAGATATTCGTTTATATTAAAAAATAAAATGATTAATGCATCAGGAAATGAATTAAGTTTAATAATAATATGACATGCACTGCAAATTAATGACAATTAAAGACCGATAACGCAATTTTCGGCACCTAAGGTGAATACATACTCGATAGAGACACATCAAACTAATTCACACATGGATCAAAAGTGAAACAAGATAAAAACATTCGGTAATTTTTATTGAAATCTCGTATCACACAATAGCCGGAAGTCTCGAGCAAAGCGAGATTTCAATGCTATTTTTAACTAAAAATGCGAGAGTGCATCGCTAGGCGAACAGACGCATTTGGTCACATCCGTACAGACCCCTATAAGGACTCATTTAGTCACATCAGGAGCTAATGAGATAAATTATCCCTGTGGCAGGAAACTTCAACAAATTTCAATTCTTAAAATTAAATTAAGTTTGATAGTAATGAGGTATAATTCATTCTATAGTTCTTAAGTAGATTTTTGTCTTAACCCTTCAAAGGGCCAAGGTGTTTCCATTTTCCCATTCTCAAGTCAAGAATGGGCATGCATTTTTCAAAAGAATTTTTTTGACATTTAGCTTCATTTTAGTAGAAAGTATTGTATCTTCAGTTTAATGAATATGTTTAAATGAAATAAAATGCAATATAAAGAGTTGAAGTAGGATTTCATATGTTCTTAATTGAAGCATCTAAATCTAAGGTTTATCAAATGTACAAATTTGTTTAATCACAGCCATGAAAACTGAGATTAGATAATCAAGAATTCCAATAAAACGTAAACAAAAGGAAGTCTCGCTATACCTAGAAAAATAAAAAAGAAAGTATTTTGACTGATGCCTTCAGACATTTATCCCCATTAAGGGTAAAGACATTTTCTGCACCTAATCCCATTAAATAGTTAGGTCCTGGTATTATGGCTAAGACTTTTTGCAGTAATTTCTTTTTAGGCCATTTACCATTAAGTAGTCTTGTTAACATTCTTTTTGATTTCAGAAAATTGGTCAACCTGTTGTTGATAGATACAGAGAAGCACAGGAATGGCCTATTGTTAGAGATGAAATGGGAACCGCACTTCAGCAAATTAGAAAATTCCTGGATCAATGGGCGCAGAAGGTAAATACATTTACCTATTGGCTACCTATGCAAGCACGAATTGATTATAAACTGGCTGTTCTCTGTCACAACTTCTTTTCTGACTCATGCCCTTCCTATCTTACTGAGCTTCTGTCGGTCTACCCACCTAGTCGTCAGCTATGCTCTTCTGCAGACACACGCATTCTCTGTGTTCCTAAGCCACGAACTAAATCTTTTGGCGAAAGGTCATTCTCTTTTTGTGCAGCCAAGCAATGGAATTCTCTACGATTACACATCCGGAGTATTTCATCTACCAAGTCCTTCAAGACTGCCCTTAAGACGCATCTTTTCAAAATTTATGTTCAAAATTAAAGAAACATTTCTTTTTAATGATTACACGTAGTTTACGTGTAACGTACTGTCATTTATGTGGTTATTAATATAAGAATGTTTATTTAATTATTATATGTATGTTATTATCTCCATGTTAAGCGCTGACAGCACAATAAAAATTATCAATTTATTATTACAGTCGAACCCACTTAACTCGAGCTCGGTTAACTCGCCCACCCCATTATGTCGACGTTTTTTATTGGAACCGCCAAATTCTCTCTTTGTCTTAGCATTTTCTCGTCCTTTAATTCGATTTTTTTAAGTCGCCGAAACCTCATAACACGAGCACAAAAAAGGGTCAAATTTGCCACTTAACGTTGGTTATCTCGATCCCCATGACCAATCGCAAGCTTTTGAAAATGTTAGCTATGATTTTTTTATAACCAAGGGAAGGGACCAATTTTCTGCCTCACCAGGGTCTGCTGGTGACGTCACAGCCCGCTTGCTCAGCGCTGTTACTTCTGGTACTATGCTTTGGTAACAAAGCGAATACATTTTTTTTTAAAATCGGTCACTAGCGAACTCCACAAACAGTGATGACGTGTATTTTTATATTTATAGACCAGAATATTATTATTATTAAGAAAACGCTTTGATTTTGATGTCACGTTCGCTCGCGTGTTGGCTCTGGTATTCTGCCGTAACACAACAAAAAATTAACTCCGGGTAATAAGCTAATATACCGACTAAGTCCTGATAAAACAGAGTTAACAGTCATAATAAGATGGAATTTATTTAAATACCATATTATGTTTCACTCGTCAACTTGCCAGAATTATTGAATTTCGCAGCGCACACGATGATCCCCCCCACCCCCACCCAATAAGGTGGGGTTTAGGTGGGGTTGAGCTACACTGGCCATTTACCAAGGCCTGCTCTGACTCAATTTAAAAAGAAAAATGTTCCTTCCCCCAACCCACTGTAGATGTATAACAGTGGGGGAGGGGAGGGAAGGTGTCTCTTCTCACGGTCTTGTATTGGTATGTCAAAGCAAGAGGCTTCCTTTTATATAAACACCAAATACCTGTCAAGCCTTCTAGCCTCCCCCCCACCACCCTCATTATCCCTAACTAGAAAACTCAGTAACTTGTCCCCTTTTGAGTTCACTTAGAGCGGACCGACTGTAGTAAAAGCCGTGACCTTTGACCGTGGTTCACATGAAGTTCGTACAGTGCCTTGACAACTAAGCAAATTAAAATTTAAAAAAAAAGCATTCCTTAGCCGTAGGCGAAGTAGACTAATAGTGATGACGTGTATATTTAGATAACGGAATAGGGAGAAAGCGATTTGAAGTCACCGTCGCTCAACACAACAAAAACGAACTCTGGGGTAAAAAGCTATTACGGGCTTATTGAAGTTGCAGCTGAATAAATTATTTAAATTCCGAAGACTTAAAACTTAAATAAATAAGCCTAAACATTTTTAAAGGTGAGTGTAACCGGTCGTTCGATAGTCGTAACTACGGTAAACACTAGACTCACTAGTCCTAGCGTAATAGTAGTCAATTATTAACAAATATATTTATTTGAATATTGATTGTTTTCCTTGGTCCTTATACAAATAAATGCCTTGGTATTTATTAGTAATAAACTTACACTAAGATTATGACTTTAATTATAATTACATCATTAGTATTAGTAGTAAATAGCATGAAATAATAAAGTTCAAGGACGAACGAGCAAATGAACTAGAACTAGTGACTAGAGCCTCAGTCAGAGCCGAGTCACTAATTCATTTACATAAATCATACTAGCAAGGACGTTCCATTTCGCATAATATAATATATCACATAATTTAACATTACATATATTGATATTTCGTATATTCCGATACGATTCTGATTAATCTTCCCATCACTAATTAACGCACAACACGTATATAAAGAAATTTCAAGCACATGTTAATATTTTGCCGCCATATTGGTTTTCGTTTTAACTCAATCATCGGTTATCTCGATGCCATTTTTCATACCCCAACGCCGTCGACTTAACCGGTTTCGACTGTATTATGATTATTTTTACTCTTAGGGATTTTCTTTCAAATTTTGTTGTAAAAATTGGCTAGAAGTCCTGTTGTGACATCTGTACTAGATGATTGAAGTCTAAATTAACATAAATTCAACAATTTTATAGCTGGTAAATGTAAGACTTAAAAGATAATACAAAATTTTCAAAATTCTGTTCTTAAAAGAAGAACTAAGCTTTAACAGAACTGTATATTTATTTTTTCCCATTCAGGATGAGAAATATGATCATATCGATAAAACAGATGTCGATAAGGTTGAAAAACTTTGGACTGAAAAATCCAACTGGTTTGGCCATAGAATGACACAAATGGCACAACTGAAGCCCCATGAAAATCCAGTTGTTCTTGCTACACAAGTCAGGGCAGAAAAACAGGTATGTGAGGTATTTGGTCTAGAATTATCTACATGATGACATTAGGAGGATAGAGTCTGACTGAAAATTATAGCTGGTGTCAAAGTTATAAACTAACCTTATACATATGGCATTAGGAGAAGAAAAAAAGTTGACATTTATATATTTTCTTTCTAAAATATGTCTTTCGTCAATGATTCTCCTTTGACATTTAGTTTCCAATATTTCATCTTGTTTTAGTTAATGTATTAAAATGTCAATTTGCCAGATTCTTGAAAACACATGCCATCCCATCATGAACAAACCCAAGCCAAAGGTAGATCCACCCAAAGAAGACAAGAAAGCTAAAGATAAAAGTGGGAATAAAAGTGAAAGTGATCAGAACAACAGTGAACAGGGGGACAACCCACAGCAGCAAGCAACAGATGCGCCAAAGGAGCCCGAGCAGGAGATGGATGTAGATTAAATCTGGCCATAATTAGTCATTCATTTAGCTAAATTATTCACTTGCGTCGTTGAATACATTTAATTTTGCTGTTATTTAACATTGAGGCTATACATTTAGTTTGAAACATATTTCTATTATTCTTAAATTCCTATGTTTAATTTGTTTTTGCATTTGTAAGGACTTTAATTCTTATGCCCAGCCACATGTTGATTGTTCTTTTTTTAAAGAAAAAAAAATCAATATTTATATATTTGTTCCTTCTCATTGGATAACTCATACTTTGTAGTATAGATGTCTTGTATTGTAGAAAAAATTGTATATATGTGATGTTGATGTCGGCTTGAAAGATTTTTGCACTCTGAGATGGGACCATGTAAGTCAAATAATAATTAGATAGTCCTCCCTTCTTGTTCAGAGCCTGCATATCACTGACTTCTGATTTCATTATTCATTCAAGAATCTCTGTGTCATGTCTCATTTTGCAGCTTTTTATAGCAGGATATTTCAGTCTTGAGGATTTAGACAGTCAGATACTTGATGTAAATGAGAAACTGATACGTGACAATTTGCTTTTTATCATTTAAAAATTGATCATTAAATAATTTAAAGAAAAATGTGAATTGGGGGCATTGGGAGAAAGAACACGTTAACAGCAGGCAAGCTGAGAACATTTCATTTGGTTTTGTTTCCTCTCGTTCAAATAGATATTTTTAGTCTATCTTTACAGATAGTTTTAAAACCTAGTATTTACTTTAAAACTGTTGCTGCTGGAAATAAAAGATGCAACCATTAAAAAAGATTTTTAAAAAAGTCTTTTATAAAGATTTTTTTGTGCAAATAAAGCTACAAGAATAAGAGCTGCATTAACTTTAACATTTTTAAAAAAAATTGTTGTCTTGACCGTTATTTTTTCACCTTGACATAAGTTACTCTAATTAAAAGGCTTCAACTCAATTTGTTACCATTTGATTTCACATGCTGTGCAGAAATGAAAACATTTCTCTTTTCCTCACCTCACCTTGACTCCAATGATCTGTTATATTTGCTAATTGAATATTTAATCCTAAAACTACTCTAATTTTAATGGACTTTTTGGGGGGGGATAATTAACAGGATTAGTTGGTTTGGAAATATTATTACAGCTTATTTAATGGGTGCTGGCATTATAGTTAGATATCATTAAATCAGTAAATCAGTAGTAATTTGTTCTCCCATACCAAAAGATTAAATGTGTAAGTCCAGAAATAGCACATTTGAATTAGGAATTTGAATGACAGTTTAAGTTTAATGGACAAAAATCATCAAAATGGAAAACTTGTACATGGTTTCTCATGTTTCATTTAAAGCCATGAGTTAACTCTCTGAGCTTTTTTAACAATGCAAGTACGTCCCGAGTGTTATTATATTCATTGAGAGTTTATTAATTACTCATAATGTGTCATACTCACATGAATAGATTTACAAAAGGGATCCGAACTATTTCTATTAAATATCAGTATCTGTCACTGGTAATTCATTGAGCTGCCCTTTGTTTCTTCACTTCTATGGTTCATTTTATAGGTTTAGTAAACATATCATAGTAGTAAGGCTATATTTTGTGCTGGGCTCAGCTTCATCACTTCACCTTTACTCAGCATAGAATAAGAATGAACTGATGATCATAATTAATAATAGACAGATCACAAACAAACTGCCTGTGTAAAACCCAAGATGTGGCTCTGCAAATTTTGGCTGAAATGACAGGTTATTGATGGTTTTCAATGGTTAAATTATGTATATATTATTCTGTTCAGGTCATAATGTCCAAAAGGTGAATATATTCGTCATTTGTAAAATCATCCAGTTTTTAAGTGCTGGTACTCATTTCTTCATTTATTAGTTAACTTTTCTCAGTAATTTGTCATTTATATTTTTGTGAGTCCCATAAAATTACAGAGAAAATGTTCTTTTTCAAAGACTAGTGTAGTTTTATACAAGTTCAAAAAAGGGTCCTTTTTAAACATTTGCATTTTTTAAACATTAGGTTGAATTGAAGAATTTGAATTTTAAAAAAATGTTTGAACTATTTTTGATTTTTGACAATTAAATGAAGAACAACAAAAAGTGTTTTTTGTGTGTAAACAGGTCTAGAGCCTTGATCCAAAATAAAGTGAAACTTAAATCTTTGGTTTTTTTTAAAAGATATATTTCTTTACAGTTTTGTTAATCAAGTAGGACAAGCCTGGTTATTTTCTTCCTAAAACTTAAAGATTGTTACAAGTCAATGAAATAGTCTTCAGAGCACCAGTCTTAAAACAACTAAATAATGGGTATCAGTGATATTAGTATGGCATCTGTCCATCTACAAAAGACGATAGAGTTATCTTTATTATTTGCAGCTCTTGGTGTGGATGATGAGACCAATCCTTGAGTGGCAGTCTCTTCTGCATGTCACACACACGAAAGCATGGGGCAGTGTTGCCTGGCCTTCCTCCTCGCTCTTTTTCCAACTGCTTCTGCCCTAGTTTGCTCCTCTGCTCTTAGTGATCCTTCTTTCACTATAGCCCGCCACGTGGACCTATCCTCTTCCAGGTTTTCCCAGTTTTGTATATCAATGATCAATGTTGGCTACTTTCATGGCTCTCTTGCATATGTCCATGTATCAGAGACATGGCCGACCAACCAACCATTTCCCTGTCGCCAGCTCGCTGTATAGCACATCCTGGGGTATGCGACCACTTTGCATCCTCTTGACGTGTCCAAGCCAACGGAGGCGTCTTTGGCTTAATATTGCTGCAATACTACTCATGCTTGCTTGAGCCAGGACCTCTGTGTTGGGGACTTTCTCTTGCCATTTGATGTCTAGGATGCGGCGCAGGCATCTGAGGTGGAAGCTATTGAGCCTTCTTTCATGCCTGGTATAGGTGGTCCAAGACTCGCATCCATAGAGGAGTGTGCTCAGTACGCAGGCCTGGTATACCTGCAGCTTAGTCCTTGCTGTGAGTTAGGCATTGGACCAGACTCTTTTGTACAGTCTAGCCATAACAGTTGCTGCCTTCCCTATCCTACTACTTATCTTAGGTATTCTAAATGAAAATTTTCAAATTATAACTACATACGATTTGAATATAGTACTTACCTTCATTGGAACAGAACAACAAAAATTATTATTCTACTACTAGTAGTTATTTTTTAAATGAATTTTTTAAATTCCAAAATGGCCGCCACCACTTAGTGTGCAAAAGTGTGTTTTCGACACCCTGTAACTTTAAAAGTAACTCTTCCGGAGCTTTCAAACTTCTTTCCCTCACAGAGAAATATACATATAACAAACTCAATTTTTTTAAGGTCTGTCACAGTGTTATAAATTATCATTTAATTCATTCCAAAATGAGCTAAATCACAAACTGGAAGAAAAAAAAAGGGGGGAGACAAAAAGTCAATTTTACTTCATTTTAAAAAAATTACTCAAATGAGTTAGAAATATAATTTAACTATCATCTCAAAGACAATTCAAAGCTTTTTATCAACAAATTAACTAGCAGATGATAGAGTAAAACTAAAATAAACAAGAATTTTTTTAATTGTTTATGGTCACAACATGTAAGAAATTTGAAGAACTAAAAATTCACAACAAATTAACCAAGTAAGATATCAAAGCCAACATTTGACCATACCGTAATTTATTACTACACATTCATTAGAAAATGTAAAGACATACTATAAAATGGACACACTATGTAAAAAAAAACCGGAGGCTTGAAACATTTCAATAAGCAAATTGATTAACTGGTTATTTTTTAAATACTAATGCTTTGTCAAAATATCGGCATCTCATGAATTTTGTTATCATCAGAAGGAAGGACAGTTGGGGGGGCCGTCCATATAGTTAGTCACGCTCCAGAGGGGGGGGTGTAAGAAAGTGTGACAGGGGGAGGGGGGTCCGGCCATGTGACGGTCGCTATTGTTTACATTTTACGGGTAACTTGACTTCACCCCAGCCTTCGGTGAACACATCTCGTGTTTTAACCAGGTAAACCACCTTGAGTAGAGTTAACGCGTTGACGCCACCCGTCCATGTCCACACCCCCTTCCCCCAGTTATAAAGCCAGGGGAGATAATTTCTGTTTCAGTCTGTAAATGTTTGTCACGTTTGAACATAATCAATACTTTTAGTTATGTCTCATATATAAGGGATTTATAGTCAAAAACTTTGTTATTACGGGGTTGTTTTATTTTTCAAATTTATGTCCTTACTAGACGCCCCGCGGCGTAGCATACACCCAGGCCTGGATTATCCTATAGGCAAGCAAGACACGTGCCTTGGGCACCAAGCGTTTGGGGGGCACCACAAGTCCTCAAGAAAAATTGTATATTGTCCATAATCGACATGACGTTAGCAAATCGAAAATTTAATATTAAATCACACAGGGGCCGATTAAATGGAAGGCTAATTGGGCTAAAGCCAAAGGCCTACAATGATTTAAGACTATATTGAGAGACCCAAAACTTATTAAATTGTATTATAAAGTGGCTGGACAGGGCCCCAAGTGGAATTGCAGCCAGGGGCCGCGTGCAGTCTTAATCCACCCCTGAAATCGCTTTTAAAGGGACAAATGAAAAATTTGGATCTTTACAAAATTGAATTTTTCTAGGGTTGTTGGAGTTGGTCAGTAAGTTTGATCTATTTATAGCATCACACATTGCGAAATAAGGAAATTCTGGAAAAGGAAATACTTCTTATGTATCCCAAACTATATGTGAAGAACTGATTAAAATTATGTCCACAAAAGTCCATCAAGTAATTATAGATGAAGTAAAGGCTTCCGGTTATTTCAGCTTGTCAATACCCGATATTTCACTTGTAGATCAGTTAAGCGTTCTTCGATATGTGGTAGATGGAGAGCCCATTGAGCGCTTTTTTACTTTCTTGGAGCTGCAAAGTCACACCGGTGAAGGTATGGCTAAGCAAGATTGCAGTACTTACGTGGTTTGCAATATTGATTTTGAAAAATGCAGAGGTCAGTCCAGGATAAAGCAGCTAATATGTCTTGGTATTACAAGGGCATGCAGAGTAAAATTCTAGAGGAAAATTAGTTTTCCATCTGCATACCCTATGCTACCCATTCACTAAATCTGGTAGGCAGAAGTGCCATTGACTCTGGTTTAGAGGCAGTAAACTTCTTCCATACAGTGCAACTGATCGATACTTTTTTCTCAGCTTCAACCAACAGATGGAAGATTCTGAAAGGATGCTTTGTGGATTGAACGCTGGTAAACTCTCTTTCCTATACCAGATGGGAAGCACATGCTGTTGGAACTAAAGCTAATCTAAAGTCTTATCCTCAGATTATAGAAGCGTTAGAGTGTTTACAATAAGACCTGCCCCAGACGGGGGACACCAGAAGAGAAGCAGACAAAAATTGCAAAGAAGATACACGAATTAGAATTTGCTATCACGCTTGTCTTTTGGGAAGAAGTGTTAAATTTTCACAGATTCAGCCAAGCTCTACAAAATGAGCCCGTGAACTTGAAATCGTGTGCTGATTTGTATTCTTCACTAGCAGATCACTTGCATGAAAGACAGTGGTCATTGATGGTGATGCCCCTGAGGTATCTCTGAAAGCCAGAGACAAATTTCATATATTTGATTTTACGCCATTGTTAACAAACTTGAGACAGATGGGTAGATGAGGATAGGTATATAATGATATAGCAGCTAGATTTTCTTGTTTGGTCGATGTACCACAAACATCTCAGTGTTATATAGGACTAATAACTGCTTATCCTGAAGATCTGAACAATAATTTATATACTGAACTACAAAAAGTTACACTCATATATTCGCTCAAGTTTCGTGCATCAAAATCCAGTTTGCTTTTCCAATGTAGAAATGGACTTGCCCATATTTTTAACATTAATTATGAACGTTTCAACTGAGCGCTCTTTTTCTCAGTTAAAGTGTACAAAAAATCTAAGTACATGTAGATCGATAATGAAATAAGAAAGGCTTGATTCCTTATCTTTGCTGATGATTGAGACAGACATTTTGCGCAAAATTAACTTTGATGATGTACTTTGCTAGATTTAAATCTAGTATCTAGAGTAAAGAACTTTAAAATGTAAAGGTTTGCTTTCTCTGACTTTCTCATCTTTAAAAAAAGTTACTGTATTTTTGTCTATTATTATAAAAAAATTAATTAAATACTAATTTTAATTCAGAAATAACTTATCGTAGGTTTTATTTGAGTGATACTAGTACAAACTTATGTGTTAACAGCGGCGTCAATAGGGTGGGTGTCATCCAGTTCGGTAGGTCATGGTGTCACCCCTTCACAACTTACCCCATAGACCTCCTCAAAGTATGCCAATGCCAAATAACGAGGCATACAGAATTTTACCCTTTGGTGTCACCCGGTGCGGTCCGCACCTCCCGCAATCCCTTGTGACGCCCCTGTGTGTTAACAACTGTTTTGTTTGTTAGTTGGTTTGCTTAATATTGAACATACCAGCGGTCAGTGGGGGATCGGGGCAGAAGGGGGCACCCATATGGGTTTGTGCCTCGGGCACCAAGATGGCTTAATCCAACCTTGCATACGTCGCAGACTTGCTCATCATAGAAAGTGCAAAGAAAGTGGAGAAAGAACGGTCAGAATAAAAAAAATAATGTAATACAGAACTTTCATTTGTTTTATTTATTTTTATTTTATTCATTTATTTTCTTAATGAACAATTTTATGCGGAACGTTCGAAAAGAGCTATTTTTGGTGCTGTAATTTGATGCGCTGCTTTTTTAAAATTAGTAGCACTATAAAACAAAATCAATCGCAGCGCCACCTAACAGCATTACATACATACATACAGACAACGGGAATTATGTATATTGATACATTTGTGAAAATTCGTAAACAAGTTTTGCGCATGCCTCTGTCATATAAAAGATAAATTGTTCTTTTTAAAAGAACGTTTTTTAACACATTGAATGTATTTAAATTTATACTTCTTTAAAAATTGGGATAAAGTGTAATTTAATATTTCTAAAGCATTCTTTTAAAGGGCAGAAATTTTAGTTTAATATTGGATCTGAATGCAGCAAAAAAAAACCCCACTCAACGTCCGTATTAATTATGTTTTCAGCTGTCCTGGCTTCACTGTAACAGCATGGCGTCCATTATCACACGAAATACACCGGGTCATTTTCTAGTTCATCAATGTTTAGCTATAGACTTGTGCATGCCTTTCAACTCTTGGTCCGCCCATGCATTGCTCATTAGCTGCTCAATATCTGACAGAGATCCTTTTCTAAATCCCGGTTAAAATAAGGGATGAAGATAAAAGAAGAAACCTTGATGGATGTTCCCCTGGCTCGTTTGCCCAAAGTGGGAGCAATTATTTATTTAACGCGTCACAATGAATGGTAAGGGGATTGAAGCATTATGACGTCTGGCGATGTGTTTGTTAGTGTGCTCCAGGAGTGCGGAGGTGTTTTTTGGGGGCACCTCAACACATTCCACATACAACTGTTTCGTTGTGCTTGTTTATTCAGGTAGACAGAAAAATAGTAACTTTCATGTTCATTTAGGTTTAATTTCCCTTCAGTGAGACTAATTAGTGGGGCTAAGGGGCCGTCCATAAATGACGTCACGCACCTAGAGGGGGGGAGGGGTGTTTGAGAAATGTGACGTCGCATCAAAACTAGCAACTTTAAATCAAAGTTCCACTTAAACTTAAATATTAGATTTCTTACAATTAATTTTATGACGTTTTACATGGCTTCACGCATTTTACGATGTTAGAGTGCAACCTTACACTAAATACCTACTTAAATGACAAAAAGTGATTTGAAACTTGCTCGTTTTCAAATAGAAAATACGGCTTTTATGGGGCGCAAAGCTTTGTGACGTCATATTGGAAAAAAAAAGGGGGGGGTTAAGTTTTTGTGACGAGAGGGGGGAGTGAAAAAATTGGCCAAAATCGCGTGACGTCATTTATGGACGGCCCCCTAATAGTAACAGTATAGTAACTGTCCTATTTCATAATTTGAGACAAAAACCACTGGGTAATTGTAATGTCACAAAGTATGGTGACAGTAAACCACTTCTTAAGTGTCCTGTCATACAATTTGTGACAGAGAAGGTGAAAATGAAACAAATATAAGGCTAAGCTATGGTGAGTAGGTTATTGAAGATATCAGGATTCTCCTCAATGCAAGATCTTTCACTGAATTCACCTACTTAAAAATATTTAACGACGGAATCCCTTATGACATTCTCTTAAATCATGCACCATTTTTCAATAAGATGTTTGGTCCTATCCTTGTTGCATGTGTGTGAATGACTATGATTTTGTAGGGTGCAAGTGGGTGGTAGAAGGAACTGGAACAAATCATGAATTCATAATGGAAGTAGATGGATCAAAACCAAAGGAAAGTTGTTGTCAATCATTGGGTCTGTTTTACAGTTTCTGAAAGATATCATTGCCTTGATAAACTTAGTCTTGATGTTAATTTGTATAGAATGTGCATCAAAAATTTACGTCAATGAGCCACCTCATTGGTTGGGTACAGCCAGTGGTGTCACTAGCAATGTTCCCTTTAAGCTGCGCGGATATCTGAACAACGCCGCGAGCGCAGCAGTTTAGAATTACCAAGCAGAAAATTTGGTAAAATATCGCTAAAAACGGATGCTGTTCAACTTTGCACAAATTGTTTTTTTAGTTTGCACACGGACCAACGAACCTTAGAAGAAACATTGGTCATTAGGATTGGTGACTTACTCAGTTACTTACTTCCTTTTAACTTCACATATGGACGTCCTCCAAATAACTCTAATGACGTCATGGTTTTATTGCCTTACAACTTGAAAGAGTGTCATCCGTGCTGACTGATATCTTCCCAAACCCTATTGACGCATATTGTGTAAGCTCGTCTCTGATATAGGTCATTATTTTATTTAATACATGTTATCACACTTGAGCCTGCTAGAAGCCACAAAGTTTTTTTTCTGTAACTGGTTATTATCGAGATCAGTGTCATTTTAAGGACATATTGTTAATCCCTTATATTAACTTCACCGTCTTGTGGTCCCGTCCGTTGGCCCGAAATCAAAATTACCCACTTCCCATGATCATATCGAGCTGAAATTTTGCACATAGACTTGGGTCACCTAACAATGCATTGTATCAAAAATTTTATTTAGTCTGAAAATATTAAGTTTATTGGAACTAATTTTTACACTTTCGGAGAGTTAAAAACCTATTTACACATCTAGCGCGCAGTCTTATTCACCTTCAACTCAAATATCAACCATGAGGTAGGAACAATGATATCTCTGGAATTCTGTTCATTTTTTAAATTTGTATTTATCATTTGAAGTTTATGGTTATTGAAAATATTTCAAGATTGCAAGGATTTTTGGTAAATTCGGAGTTGACGTTCCCACATTCATGGCCGCCATCTTTGTTGCTATGCAAACGTGACACGAAAATTGGAAAATTCAACTATTAAAATTATAAAACTAAACCTAACCTTAACCCTAAATTCATAATTTATATCTATACCTAACCCCAAACCTAAACTAAAAAATAAAAATTATAAAACTAAACCTAAATAACGCAGGAAGAGAACGCAGAATTAATTGCTATATAACTCATTTGGGAACGTATAATCTGATTCACCCGGATTTTTATTTTTAAATAATATTTTTCATTTAAGAAATTATATTTTATCGATTGCACAAGATTAAGGCAACAAGAAATTAGTTAAAATTAAAAAAGATGGCGCCATGGACTCTAGGCAAGGAGGTTTGATAAAACCTCCTTGACTCTAGGCTCTAGGACTAGGGTGATGAAATTTTTTTTTATGAAACCACTTGCAATCGAGGAAACTTTATGTGTAATTTAAAATCAATTGCATTTTAGATTTTTTATAAAAAATTTCCCACACCTTTTCGAAAAAAAAAGTAAAAGTGAATTTTTTTTTCAATGAGGGACATGTTTTTTTTAGCAATAGTCAAACGAGTTTAAACTTATTTAAGGTACTCGTTCGCGCATCCTTCTGCGCATGTCATAAATTCACGCAAAAACTGTCATGGCGTTTTTCATTATGCTTATGCCGCGATACAAGGAGGTTTGATTAGCTTGCCGCGATAGCATTATTCTTGCGTACTACGTCACATTTTACAACATAGAGAGCTCTTCTTAATCAGTGACGTTTACTGCAGAATTTCCTAGTATTTTGATACCGTTTTTGCCGCGAGTTCGATCTCCGGACCGGCACACTTTAAATTAATTCTATTGAAAAGTGTATGAAATAAAGTTTAAAATAAACTTTATCTTTAAGGTTACGATATAGTGGGTCAGAATAGTTATTTCATTTTAGAACCTAAATAACTTTACTTCATTGAAATTGATTTTAGCCCTTACTTAAAAGTTATGCCTTCCCCCAATTTTAGGACTTGAAGGTGGAAATAAAAACCGTATCACGAGTCATCCCCCTTTGAAGGTAGTGCTTATATAAGGGGCAAAATAAATTGACATAAAAATTCATAACTCCACTTCTATAAAAGATAGAAAGACAAGACAGGTGTTGTTGAAAAGGTCTTAGCAAGCACTTTAAAATGATATATTATTTAAGCCAATTGAGTTATTGCACTTCATTTAAATTTTCTGTCAAAGTACCTAACTTATTTGATTTTTTTTCATATGGTTTTTAATATTTTGCTACATTTTTCAGAACGTGTCACCTTCAAAGGCGATTGGCTTCAAGAGTCCTTAAGTGTGGACAAAACAAAATTTGGTTGGATCACAACGAAGCGAATGAAATCGCAAATGCGAATACCAGTGAGTTTTAGTATTATAGTACATGTATTATTATTTTAATTATGACTCTGGTTCTAGCCTGAATATTACGTTTTTTAACAAAATATGACATTTTAAATAATAAAATATCATGAAATATTCAGGAATAAAGATTGACAGTGGGAAAATTAGTTCTCATAGGTGTTAACGTTAACATTATTATTCATTATAATTATATGACCCAAGCCCACATGGAGACTAAATTTTCAATCTGTGAATACTTGATAACTGTTATAGACAGGCTTAGTTGCACCAGTATCAAATTTAAATCTTTTAAGGCAAATCTTATTTTTTATTGATCTCATACAGGACAAAACTTTAAAAAACTCATTAAGGATGGTTTGATCATCCGAAAGCCTGTACAGGCCAAATCCCGTGCTCGGGTTCGCAAAAATGCAGATGCTCGCCGAAAAGGACGACAAACAGGTCGTGGCAAAAAAAAAGGTATGTAATTCTAAAAGTATAATTTTTTTCTAGCAATAGTCACATAAATTTGGTCCATAAACATTGTCCCGTGGGTCCATGCCCATATTTAAAAAGTAGCCTCTGGTGGAAAAATTTATACAAGTGCCTTTTAACTCTGGGCTTACTAAAATATCATAATGTAAAATCCTCACTAAAGAAGTAAATATTTTGTGCTTATTTCATTTATAGGCACAGCAAATGCTAGAATGCCTACAAAGATTCTGTGGATCAGGAGGATCCGAGTGCTACGCAGACTCCTAAAAAAATATACAGAGGAAAAAAAATAGACAGACACCTGTGAGTAGATTTTCAATCAAAATTGGTTTAGTTTGTATAACTAATCAAGTTAAAACATGATGGTTAAAAAATAGACAACAATTTTATTAATTAATGTATCTTTTTAATGTATAGGTCTCATGAGCTGAAAATGAAATGCAAGGGTAATGAATTCAAAAATAGGCGGCTTCTTGTTGAGTTCATTCATAAGAGAAAGGCAGAGAAGGCCAGGTCCATATTCCTCAGGTACTGTACATATTTTGGTTTACCTTATTTTAAAAAAAATGTATTTATGTCCCATAACCTTGTGGTCGTAGGGGGGGTTCTAATGTTTCCATTGGAACTTTCTTGGGGTTTGGTCGCCTTGGTAGACCTGGCGGTGCCCATCTCCTCTCCAAATCAGCGGATGACTTTTTTAGCAATAATCATTCAACATTTTTATTGGGGCTTTAACGTGGGCTAGATCCACGCCCCTCAGCTAATGCAAATCTTTGTGTTTGTTCCATAACATTTATATCAATTAATTTATGAATTCGTTACACTAAAGATTTTTGTTCGTTCTCATTTTAATTCTTGTAGTTGCCAAGCTGAGGCTCGCAGACATAAAGTCAAAGAGGCTCGTCGCCGTCGTGAGGAGCAAAAAATCCCCAAAAGAAGGAAGAACTGTTAAAAAATATTGAAGAGCCTTAAAAATATGTTAATTAAATCTGAAATTTAAGTCACCTAAATAAGTCTTGTTAGGTTCCTTCTTAGTTTAATGAGGTACACTAAGTTTTTGTAAAAACATCGTTTATGATTGTATTTCCATGGATGTTATATTCTTAACACCACCCATACCCTTTTACTCGTTAGCAATGTCACTGAAAAAATGTGTGAACCCAGCCATTGATTCAAGACACCCCATTTACATGAGATTTCCAGTTAAACTTAATATCATGACCCTCACCTCTCCAGACACCCTACATAGGTACTTCACTATGTGGTGCACGCCGATCGTTTTTTCCGATTGCGGGAAACAGACTATAAACCAGTGACTGGTCATTGCCGATAGGTCACGGGGTCATATATTTATATAGCTTTCTTTGTCTAAATAAGAAACAGACTATAACTGTATTGTTGAATATTTTGTAGGCACACAGACTACGATAATTAAGATCGTGAATTTGTTCAAATGCATTTAGTGCTTGTAGCGGAAATTCTTTATTTAGGGAAAATAGGTAAGTTTAGAATCATTATTTTGAACATACTATAAGTTATACAGGGGTGGAAATTATTTTTACATAAAACTCATTCATTACGCAGATAGACAATACTTAATTGATTATATTTCAACATTGCTAATTGCTAGTTGAATTAGAGAGGGAAAATTGTGAAAAACCGACAGTTACCAGTTATCGATTGGTCAAAATGAAGACGAAAGTCATAGCCATTCTTTAACTTTGTCTTGTCATTATTGAGAAGGATTTTAAATCTTTACAATCTATTGGTTTCAAAAGCCATCCAATTTATTTGTGTTTACAATGGTTTGTTAAAATCATTAAAAATACACATTTATAGATATTATAGTAAATTAAGTAAATACATATTTACTTTTCTTAAAATTCAATAGTGTAAACATAATAATGTCAAAACTACTGTAACTGACTGTAACCACTGGATATGTCTAAATAATGTGGTACTATCATTTTTATCAATCTTGCTTTTAGAAATAGATAGAATAGTGCCCTTAAATGTAATTTAGCTTAAATTTAAATGTAGTTGTTTAAATATAATTAATGATTTATAAATTATAACAATACTTGAGACAGAGAAGGTGAAAACAGCCCCCCCCCCACACACACAAAATACATTAAAAATGTTTAATACATGTATTTTAAAACTTTGAACTTTAATCATATCTGTCAGAGGTTTTTTTAAATCCTAAAATTTATCCGTTCTTTCTGACGTGGTAAACAGATGGTTCTAGAGTAAAGTATTTGTCTCCACGGTATATCACGGAATGGCGTCATCACAAGCTAAAATCCTCCAATGAGTAAAGCCACTTCCCTGTATAAACGTGCAGACAGATTGGAGCAGTCAAAAATTGTGACCAGAACGTGTCTTGAATAGTTTTTTTTACATTGTAAATATTTGTTTGTTAGCCAAGGACTGCACAATAATTGTCGCAAAAAGTAATTTGCTTCTGTCATTTGCTACACTGTAATCATGCACACAGAAAGCTTCATCTTTGTATTCGAGTTAGTAAAGAACAGCAACAACGTCTGACCCAGCGGTCGACAACCCATAATATTATAAGTATAAGACCCGCTTTTATCTTTTTTAAATACTTGTGTTTCTTCGCCATTAAAAACAAATGTTGGGAAATTTGGTGACATCTTGTCATGAACTCTTATACCCCCCCCCCTCTGAGCTCGAGTATAAGGTTGGAGCATAAGCACTGATGATGTTGGCTAATCCTGAGGATGTTGATAGACGTATTGTTAGTATCCTGTTATCCATTTATTGGGGGTTCTATGGAGGAGCAGAGTCCATTTTTTTATGGCAAAGCAAACCTCATGTTGCCTTGGGGTGTCCATTGGTCTACCCTGCCAGAAGAAAGTGTAGTTGGGTTCTTTTATGGTACCACTTCCTGGGAGTCTAGTCTCCTGTAGGCAGGCAATGTCGATGTTTAGTCTGCCAAGCTCTCTGTCAATGATGGCTGTCTTCCTGGCATCATCAATAAGCTGCAGGTTGGCAGTGATGCCTGGACACATAGTCCTAACGTTCCGGCTTGCTAGGCGAAGAGCTGGAGTCTTCTTATCTTTTGTTTTTTTATTTCTAGGTGCAGGATTTACTGGCCTACTTGTTGAGAAGTTCCTCTGAGCTCCACGCACCTAGTGGAGCAGGTAGGCCATGGCGGGATAGCACCTAATTGGCTGGGGGCTGCCCAGCTTGAGGTGGGCGGTAGCGATCCATTGAGACATGGTGATCTCTCCCAACATCAGAAGCAACCCCTGGCGCCTAGCTCTACGACAATTGAGCTATGGCTTATAACCGGTAAACTGCTGCTTCCCATGTTGTGTTCACACCTAGCGGCGATGCTGGAGTGTCCTCTCCAGTAAAGATAAAGCCTGGGCGTATTACTATGGAGAACCAGCTGCTGCCCAAACAGCAGATCCCCCCTCTCCACGCCAATGGTGGATCCAATGGAACGACTAATGTCAATACGGCTTGGCACCATTCGCGTTGCGGGAGCTGCCGGAATGAAATTTGTTTCAATAGCAGACCGCCTTAAGAGCTCCATTTCCTGATTTTCTGTCGAGGTTTACTCCCCTAGCCTTTCCCATGAGGGTTTAGCGGAGGTTTAGAATAAGAGTTTACCTCTCCTAGATGAGCTACCGACCATGGTTAACGAGTTTCATCTACCCGAAGCTACTGGTTTTGAGGCGCCAGTTGACCGCCTTCATACCTTCTCCTGTTAGTAGAAACATGGTCCGCCGGGCTTTTGTGTGAGCCACACGAGAAGGCCAGGAGCTGGATTTTGGTTGACAGAGGCATTAAGAGCTTTTTAGGGCATTTCTAGAGGAGTGGATGCTTATCTTCCACCTCCGCCCTGGCAATGACAACCTTGATATTAGTATTGGTTCTCAAAATAATAAAGAAACAAGTTTTCAACCACACCACATTTCACTAAATAACTCACTTAGGTGCATTTCTATTTATTATAATTATATACTTCAATACATATTTTGTTTATTTGTACTGGATTTCATATTTTAAGCTTACTTTAACATAAGACTAAATAATACTACAGTACATGTAAATAATACATCTAAAAAAGTCACAAAAAATTGAACAGTATTTGAAAATTACAAATTATTTACATTTACATGGTTTAAAAAAAAAGGAATTAATTTTTATTAAATTCTGAGAATATAAATACAAACTGAGCTTTTTGAAATAAATCAAACTGCAAATAATAATACTGCATAGGAAAAAGGAAGATGTTTGTTTGGCAGATTAGTTTTGTAGAATAGTAAACTTTTGAATGTACAATAAGGTTTAAATCATTTTTAAAAAGAATAAAAATTTCAATATTAGAATCTTGAAAATTCAATTGTAGTGAACCAGCCAATTTTCTTCACTGAATCATTGGTGGCTCTGACAGATGACTGACTGGTTGAGAATACCTCTAGTGAAAAGAAAAGACAACAGGGGCATCTAATAAAAATATACAAAAATCCCATCAATTAAAAATCTGAGTTAATTACGTTAATTACTTTAAAAAATACAGTGTATTTAAATAGAGGTAAAATTAAAATATTTAATAAATATCACAAGATGTCATTTGGTACGAAAATATTAAACCAAATAATCTTTTTACTGGAATGAAATGAAGCTTTGCTGCATCCCCCTTTCTAACATTGTGGTGAGTAGCATTGACAACAAAAAATAAAATTGGCTGTGAGCTGCCTGTTTTAGCATTGCAATGAATTTAAAAATAATGAGTAAACATAACAGCAACCAATAGTATATCTCAAAGATGGGTTTTGCACATGAAACATGAGAGCGAAAAAACAACAACAAAAAACTAGGGCTGCGGAAATTAATGATTAATTTCTCGATTAATCGTTAAATTTTGTTAATGATTAAATTATTTTTTAACAATTAATCAACCCATCACTTACAAATTATTGGAAGTCAAAAAGTAAAATAAAAAAAACCTGTTAAAAAACCAAGTTTTTGACTATAAATCCTTTATGTACGAGAATTAACTAAAAGAATGTTCATTATAATACGCAGGGCAAGACAATCCAAAAATACAAAATTGTTGTTATGAGTCGTAAAACATGTTTAATATAATGCGCACCGATCAGGAATATGTTTATAAAAAGTATTTTCAATAAAATACGCAACTTATTGCGCGACAGGAAAGGTTGTTAAATATAATACGCACCGCGACACTATAGCAAAAAAATTTAACATGATACATAGAGATAAATAAAATAATCTAAAAATTCAATAATTTAATCACGGCAAATGTGATAGATCTGAAATTTTGATACATCATTTTTATCATTGCCACGAGTCTGCCTGCAAAATTTCAGCTCGCTAGCTTACGAGTAAGTGGGTTAAAAATCGATCCAAAGTTTTTTTGGCACCGCCTGCCTCAAGCAAGCAAGCAGAGACCACGAGTTAATATAAAGGATTTTTAAAAAATAATAAAAAATAGCGGCCGATAAATAATAAATTTCCTGATGATTACACGAACATTTTGGTTTTAAACTATTGACTGACGGGAATTTCAAAATGTTGATAAAGTTTGCCTACCATGGTTCTAACACTTCGCCTATTTATCTTACCAAATGAAAAGCATATTAAGCTAATGGCAGTAATGTAGCTTAACTCAGAGATAGAAAATGACGACAGGTACTCTTATGAATTACTGAGTTACAAAATGGAGATGAAAGTTCCTGAATCCATTAACCCTCTACAATGTTGGAAACTTAATGAACACCGATATCTGATAATGTCATTCCTTGCCAATACCGTTTTGTGCATACCAGTTACCTCAGTTCCATGTGAATGATTGTCAGCTCGGCTGGTTATGTTGTCAATTAGGCCCGCTCATCACTTGAGCCAAATAATGTCAACACACTTGTCTTTTTGTGTAGTTGGTTAAAAGATGACATATAAAGGACATTCAAGTGTTATTTAGATTTTCAACAAGAACGTTTAATAATTGTTACTTATGACATCATAAATTTTAATTTTTGGGTTTAATCAAAATTAACGATTATATAATCTTTAATTTTTCAAAAGTTAACGATTAAATTAATTCATTAATTGAAAGCATTGATAAACTAGAACAAATTCAAAAAAGAGCTGCCACATTCATTACTGGAGAATATTCAAAACTGACAAGAATAACACCATTAGTTAAATCATTAAACCTTGAAACACTAGAGGATAGAAGAACCAAGAGCAAAGTAGTATTCATACATAAAGCAATTAATTCTAATTTAGAAATACAACACAAAGATAACTTAATACAACCCTCAGATAGACATAAGGATAAAAACACCTTTCTTATTCCGTATGCAAGAAAAAACATCATACAAATTTTCGTTCTTCCCGTCCGGAATTCGGGCGTGGAATGGGTTGCCTGAAGAAACCAGGAAAGCCAACACTTTATCAACATTTAAAGTCTCTAATGAAAATGCAGGACTAAACACAAACCATAGATAAGCGTAGGACGCAATAATCTTCTGTATAGAAGGAGCGTCTATAAAGAGATAAGATAAGATAAGCCCTAAAAAAAAACCCATCACTAAACATACTACCATGAAAATCATACCTTAACAGAAAAGCAATATGGTTACCAGATACGATAAACTTAATGGACATCATTTGATAAACACACAGTACTGTACTAATATATTTTTTTGACCTCAATCTCTGGACAGCTTAGTTATTTGAACATTTTTTGTTAATACCTCTAAACACCAGGTAGATCCCCAAACAAAAAAAGGGGGGGGGTCTGTTTTGATGACCAGTTGGCACAGCTTTGAATGCTAAGAGTAAGAGGTATCAAATTAAAAAGAGCTCTTTCACAAAGGACTTGTTGCCTAAACAATTTTGGAAGATTTATAATTTAAATGCATGAAATGTGACACTCCAGTTTTGCTTTTAGAAATGTGTAAGAGACTATTTAAGTAATCATATTGCAGCCAGCACACTTAGCTGAGTGCTTGAAGCTGGAATAAGGCTGCTAACTGAAGATGATCCTAGTGAAACCAGAAAGAATGTTAACTAAGCCTGGTGCATGTTTTAAATACATGTTGAAATCAGGTGGGCTTGAAAACAAAAGACAAGACAATTAAAAAGATGTTATGGCTAGACTCATTCCTCAGAGACTGAAGAAAGCCTTTTATAAAACATGTTGTTTCAGAGCTCCTATATATTATCATTAACATGCTTTATACATTTGAAAACACAAAGTCAAATCATTAACTTAATGTTTGTTGAAATGTGAGATGAGCAAGGAAAACACAAAAGTTTAATTACAAATTTAAGTAGCAGTTAAGACAACAGCTAATCCAGTTACGATTCAGGTCCAATCCAAAATGCAGAGAGGGCAAAGAGAAAAAATACAACACTTCCTACAAGGGTCACTGAAAAAAAAATTTGAGCACATTTAAATATTTATTTGGTCCTCAATTTCAAAGTTGATTAAATATTCATGTTTTTCTACACATTTAAAAATCTACAGTGAAACAATAAATATTTTAAACAAACAGATTCTTTTCATTTCATACTACAGAAATTCTTTCCAGTACTTAGCATGAATAAAAATTCTTGACAGTACTTTAGTCCTTGTAATAAAAAAAACCTGTAAAAAACCAAGTTTTTGACTATAAATCCTTGATATACAAGACATAACCAAAAGAATGTTCATTAAAATACGCAGCGCAAGACAATCCAAAAATACAAAATTTTAGTTATGTCTCGTAAAACATGTATAATACAATGAGCACCGATCGGGAATATATTTTTAAAAAGTATTGTCGATACAATACACACCTTATTGAGCAACAGGAAAGGTTGTTCAATACACACCACGACACTATCACAAAAATTAACATGCTACATAGTAAAGTAAGTCCCATAACACAGAGATAAAGATAATCTAAAAATTCATTAATTTAATTACAGTACATTCGATCGATCTGAAATTTTGATAGATCATTTTTTATCATCGCCACAAGTCTGCCTGCAAAATTTCAGCTCGCCAGCATACGGGGAAGTGGGTTAAAAATAGATCCAAAATTTTTTCGGCATGCAAGCAAGCAAGCAGACACCACTAGTTATAATAAAGGATTTAAAAATAGGGATTTATGTATGTATCTACATGAAATATATATATTCTTTCGATCATAGATCTGAATCCTTTCATAACTATACATCTTTTAATCCATTAACTAAACCACTCAAAAGTTGAAGAGGAATGCTAGAAAATTAAAATAAACATATATAAAATGTAATTGAACTAGTTTTAGATAACATAAATTGTAACTACAATAATTTTGAGTACCTGTCCTGACAGATATCCTTTGAGCAATGAACCTTCCCCCTAACACAGCCAGGCCTGTACATATTGTATGACCAATGATGGCTCCCAGAATCACACCAAACACATTCTGGGGAAAATGAAATTTAAATCATCTTTATCACTTTTAAAGTATTAATATATTGTGATTACTGCAAATAGATCATGAATGCTACATCAGTCATCTTTTTAAAAATGTATATTTTCTGTTCGCATCCACTTTGGAATTTTTGTCACAAAAAGAAAAGGTGATTGCTAAGTGGAGAAATTTATTATAAGGGTTTAGAGTTATGTTCCCCCTGCAGATTAGCTAAATAAACATACTTCAGAACCTATTCTACCCATTATCTGAATAATTGCTTCAAAAACTGATTCCAAGAATGTACAGAGCTACTGATGCAGAACTTTTTATTTTATTTTCTGCAAATGCCATTTATTTAAAAAATATATTCAATGAAAAGAATAGAAAGAGGAACAATTGATAAAGATGCATAATGGCTTCCTGTTAAATAAAAAAAAACTGAACTGTAGAATAAGTTTATATAAAATGTACAAAGTAAAAGTAACAACTGTAAAACTGCATAGAAAATTATGAAAATGAAGTAACATGAATTTAAAACAGTTATAGCAAATGAAACTTTGCCTTTGTGATTTTTTACGGACATAATTTTGAATGATAGCAATTATTCCTAAGCTTCCTTTTTGACATGGTGAATGCTTTGTGTCTATCATTTTTACCTAAATGATATAGTTTCAAGTGCAAAATTATTTCTCCAACCTCAGTAAAAATTGTCCTAATCCTTTTCATTCATACAACTAAGATGTCAAAAAACATACAAAGTTAACAGTACAAGGAGAAATGTATGGGTGATTGTGTAATTTTTTCAACACAAAATTTAGACCTATTTATTACAATTCAAAGATGAATGACTAAGTAGCAAAAGCCATAAAAGGCTTTATATACTGCTTGAGAATTACAGTGACATAATGAAAAAAATTACATACAGCACTTAAATTGATGCTAAGTGATAAAATCTTTAATTACACAACCTTTAAATTAGGCAGAAAAACTTGTGTTGACTTAACTAATATTTTAAAATTTCCTTGCACTTCATAAAAACAAACAACAGTTACATGTACTTGTAATTTGTGTCAGAAGAATTTCATGTCATCTTTCAAGATAAAAAATATGCGGAGTGAGTTAGTTGAACATTAATAATTTTGTTTTCACCACACCTTCAAGTCTTCCACATCTTATTTAACATTCACAGCCCATCTCTAGCTCAAATTTTTTAAAACCATGACATTCATGGTTTAAAACATGGCATTCATGGTTTAAATCATGGCAATCATGGTTTAAACCCCAAAAATTAATGAAGATAATTTTTTTTATAAAGTAATAATAAAAATAATCATATTTATCATGTAATCGAAATAATAAACAAATTTTTTAAAAATGAGCTTAACTATTGAATTAGCATTTATAAAAAAATAAAAAATAAGACATTTAAAAAATAAATATATCAACCAATTTTCCAACACCAGTTGGCTAATAAATATTACAGGGAGAACAAAATAATAAAGTTGGGGGTGTTAGGGTGGGGAAGGAGGGAGTTTGGGAGAGTTTTGTTGCCAAGATCATTTATGTTTACATCATTAATTTTTTTATACCCCTTCCCCTCCATCGTTGTAGCCAACTTACCTCCCTTGCGCCAAGGATGATAACTGCAATCTGTGACCTGTCTCCCCACTCATGTAAAAAGTTCAACATCAGCGACTCTAGAAATACTGTGGATAATATTCCAGTGACAAACCTCCTTCCTAGTGACCTGATTAGCTGGGTCTCGCCTTCTTGTGTGGGTGTGGTTAGTCTCCCCCTCTGACAACAAGACATCAATGTTTGGTGATGCAAAGACAAAATGAGACATTTCTTAGACTTATTTATACAGAGAAATGACTTGTTTACCTAAACAAAAACAATGTAATAGTTTCTTCTGGTCTTCTTAATCTATTTCTTTGTAAAGTGTATTAGCTGTAACAACCACAATTTCCTTCAGTTTTGTTACTGCAATATTGAGTAAATTTATGCTTTCATACATAAGCATACTTGTGCCTCATTAAAAACAATTTATTCTACCCAAACATAAAATTTTATATTACAAGTTTATCTGACTCTTCTCCTCACTTAGTTTATTAAACCCTGTATCGAAAAAGAAATAATATAAGTATATGTTTAAAATTAAAAGCAGATAAGAAAATTATCATATAATTAATAGTATAAGTAAAATTTATAACTACTTTATTATATACGTTAGGTTGGTGTAAGATTATTTTAAAATTAACAGATGGTTAAATTTTAAAATGATTTATTAATTTATTTTTTATTTAAACGGAAACTAGTGAAAGATTTACAAACCTACCAAATTAAGTAGACCCCTGCTCTGGCCCGTATTATTAAATTAATTAACATTTTTTAAAATAATTAAGTTACACTGTTTTCTTTTTATTGTCTCTAACATTGTTTAAATGTATCATCAAAAAGTTGTGTGAATTCTCCTAAGGGAGAATAGTTAAAATGTAAGGCCTTCCACCAAAATGAAATGTAAATTATTACCAAAAAAAATAAAAGCTACATCAGACAAAGAGACTGCGACTGAGATGGAAAATCGAAATTTGAAGTTTCCGCTGCCACCCATTTTGTTTTTTAAAAAAGATTCCAAAAAGAATTAAAAGTTACATATTTTATACCATAAATTAATAAAGAAATGAGAAGACTGGCTATGGTTCTAAAATCAGGTCAGCTAAGAGCAGGGGTGTCCAAATACAGCCCGCTGGGCCAAAAGCAGACCACTATTAAATTTTAACAGGGCCTGCTGCCTCATCTTGAAAAATTAATTGACAGGTGGATTTTTTTCTATAACATCAACATTATATTAAAAATCTGAAATTGTGTTCTGTTTTGAGTACAAAATACGCTGACATCAAACGACACAAAAAATCTATGACATTTTATTGTTTACCAGTGATGATATATTTACAAATTGCAAACGAATTTATGTCATGTGTATGTATTTCTTTGATGTGCGATAACAAAAATAAGTGCTGTAATATTCTATATTTCTGCCAACTCGAAAAGGAATTGAATGTACGATCAGGAAAATAACATTTTAAGACAGTTGTTACATCACAATTTTAACACAACATTTTCGGCTCTTGTTTTTTTCAAAACGTTATATTTACTTTAAGGTGCGTAGTGTATTAGTAATGTCTGATGTCGAATTAAGATTTTTATAAAGTCTCAAAAGCACTATATTATTTTGCAATTTTGGCCCCCCCCCAAAATACACTTAAAATTTGTTTGTGTATAACTTTATAATTAAAAAGCTGTAGCCAGTCTTAAAGTTTGTATTTTTTTTCATTTTCGTTTATACCTTAATCAGGCCCTTCACATATTTTTCAGGCCATGGCATACGGCCCTCTGTGCAAAAAAATTTGGACACCCCTGGCCAAGAATAATGTGTGCATATTTCTACAATTTTGTTGATAACTCTATAACAAGATGGTAACGACTTCACATGAGTGAGAGTGGCAAATGGGTCATTTAAACAAGATATTAAATATTATGACCAACAATTTTCAATATTAAAATAATTTGGTTCAAATGACATTTTGTTGTGAAATTGTGGTAAACCCAATAATAAGACAAATATAATATATTTAAAGCAACATAAAGCAGCATTGGTGAAAAAAAAACAACCCAATGAAATACAAATTTACCACTGCTGTGTGAACAACATCAATGTTATGACAAAATTTCTGGATGTAAATCTTTTCAGTATTAACGAACAGCCTGAAATAACAGTTTGGAAAGAGGAAATAAAGTAAAGACAAATTACCAAACTGTTAGTGAATTTCACATTAAAAAATATTTAGGATAGCTATCTTGAAAAACATGTTCTTATGTTAAGGAAGGAACAGAATGCTAGAACGCTATATGATATGTTTCAGCTTTAAAAAAAACAAACTCTTATAAGATGAAGAATAATGAAGATCCAATCTATTGGATTATTTGCAAATAAATCCAGAGTGTTTAATAAACACAAAGGACAACAACAAAACAAATCAGATAGATATTAAAGGAACACATTTGATCACAAAGAAAATCATCTAGAAAGTAAAACTAATACACAAAAACATAAAAACTTTCTGCTAAAAGAAATTGAGGTCCTACAAAAGTAAAGGGGGAGGGCAGCTCTCAGGTAGAAGCAAATATAAATGTAATTCACAGAACTCTAGGTGAGCCAAAAAGAGACTTACAAAAAGACAGTCCACTTAACAAGAGGAAAAGGTTCAATATCACTACAGCCATCCAAGTAGCTTAAATCTGAATATTTAAAAAAAATGACAGTAAGGAGGAGACAAACAGAAAACGTTTTGATGTGCAAACCTCTTGCTCTCTACGCTTGAGATCCTCCTGCACCTCCTCATATTCCTCTTTACCTTCATCCTCTGACATATACCAACCTAAAGAAAAAAGTTTAGGGCATGTCTAAAAACATATTCTAATTTTATTTTCTCTACGAAATTAAAAATAAAAACAAAATGGGAGCTATATTAACCAGGAATTAGAAATTCTTGGTCACCCATAACAACACCAAAAATAAAATGTGAAAAATGAAGCTAGCATAATGAAATAGAAATCGATACTAGACATGGTCCTTGAAATAGAAAAACAACAACAACCAAAAACCACTTTTCAACAAACAGAGATTTGAGAATTATACTTAAACCCTAGCTCTAAACGAACTTTTTATAACAGCTTATATCAAGTTAGACCTAAGAGAAAAGATAGAAATAAAGAGATCCATGATATCATATGAGCCAGAAAGATCAAAGCATTGGTTGTAAGCTTTAAGATTAGAAGAAGGAGTTACGACAGCTGTAGAAATTGCTATGGCATTATACCTAAAAGATGTAATCCAAAAATACAAGGATGGGTCAACTTTTAACGAAGAGTAGGAATAGGGTCCACAAACCTATTATGTGACAAACAATTTGCAGCAATTATGAAAAAGAATGACTGCTAGTGAAGCAGCATTACAACATTGGACTAGCCTGATCAGCTGTCTGGGAACCCACATCAGTTTCAGCTTCGAACTGATTTAAGTAGAATGGGCATCAATATTTGATGATAGACAAACTATTATTACTATTTTAATTATTCCACATATCTGGACATTTTACATGTTATTAAAAAAATAATAATAAATCAAGTTTTTGTAAAAATCAAAGGATTTAAAAAAACTTTTGACAAATATTATTTTATAACGAAACCAAAACCTATATTATTAAGTCTGTGCTATGATTTAAAGAAAGTAATGTTTAGCATTGTAATAGGATATGAATTACCACTACATTAATTTATCAGCACAATTTCACTGATTCGTCGTTGTAACATAATGGTTAATAGTAGCTTAAGAGTTTTCATATACATGCCTTCCTTTAACATCTTCAGACCAAACATTGCAAACAAACCAGAGGATACATAGACAGTGAAAATTCTTGGTATCACTGTTGTGGCATAACCAACCATGACTGAAAAAAGTTGTAGCAGAAAAAAAAATATAGAAGAGCAAAACAATTTTTTTTTAACATTCCAATTTTAAAATTTATTTACGTATAAAAAATATCATCATGCTGAATTCAAGAATAATTTGACAAAATTAAAATAATTTAAGATCATCATTAGCTATTTTCCAACTTCATTCAAAGGTTTTTCAATTAGCTCCATAAAAATAAGGCGTTACTTAACTTTGCAATTGATAAAAAATACTTGATGATATTTTCACTGCAGTTTTTTTTTACCTGAAATAACTGTCATTAGAATGACAGCAACCATGGCTCCCAAAAACACTGATAGTCTGGAATGTTTCATAGCCATAATGGCAGCAATAAAAAATGTTTTATCCCCCAGCTCTGAGACAATGATAACTGAGAGAGATGCCATGAAGCCATGTGAAAAATCAAGATATTCACCAATAATCATTTTGAAGAAAAGTTCGTCACCTGACTGAAAATAGAGATTGTCATGAATGTATAGTATAATAAGATGGACATTATATTTAAAACAACTTACATCTAGAATATCTCCATTTAAATTATGTGAAACATAATTAGAAATGGAATAACTAAAATAAATTAAAAATTATCAAAATGCACCTCCCATTTACATTTGCTTCTCAAATCAGAATTTTAAAAAGATTTTCAGATTTTTCCTCTTGAGTTTTAATTGAGTGCAATTTTTTTCTTCTGAACTCTTAACGAGGGTCATGGGTTAGAATCTCTGAGAAGAAAGAGACTTATTCCTGAGGCCAAGAATGTTCCTAGCTGTGGCCTGTGAATGCTGTGTACTAGCCAATACTTCTTAGCAGAACGTAAGACGCAATAGTTTTCTTTGGTCTTAGCCATACTAACTAGTCTAGTCTTAGTACTCTTAGTAGGTAAATATTTTGTCTTATGACTTGATATCGAAAGCAAATAACTTATAATTACATATAACTAAACTAAAATCTTTGCAATAGAGTTAGAGACCCATCGCCATCATTAAATTATGACTATCACTAGAACTAAATTATATAGATTTATCTATATATATAAAAATGAAAGTATGTATGTATTTATGTATGCATGTCCTTTATAGCTGACTAAACCATTCATCCAATCGCCATGAAACATTAGAAGACTTTTGAGTACGCTCCCGGTATGGTAACTGGTTTTTTATTTCTTCAAAATTTAACACCCATGGGGCGCCGGGGGCCCATAATGTCATTTTCTGCTTATATGAGCTATATAAAAAATTAGTTTAAGCGTTAGCTACTGGGTAAATTGATGGATCTTAACCAAACTTTGTATATAAAAACTTGATATCCAGTATTAAAATACTATAGGACAATGATTTCTTATGTCTATTCCTTCGGGGATTGGGGCCCAAAATGTCTTTTTCATAAACTTAAACGTTTAAGATTTTATTCCCCATTCAAATATTACCGATCTTGAGAAATTTAGATAAATATATCGTTATGAAATTTATTGAAATGAACAGGTATTTTGAACTTTATATCTTGCACTGAATGGGCCCTGGAGACCTTAATGTTGGGCCCTGGATACCTTAATGTCGTCTTTTGCTTGTGTGAGCTATATAAAAATTAGTTTATGCGTTAGCTACCGAGAAAATGAATGGATCTTAACCAAAATTTGTATACAAAAACTTGGTAGCCCATATTAAAAAACTAAAAGACACCAAACTTCTCATGTCAATTTCTTCGGGGCCGGGGGCCTCAAATGTCTTTTTTGTATAATATACGGTATATTATATTTATATGTTTAAGATATTATTTCATATTTCCCATTCTATGTCTATTGATCTTTAGAAATATATCCATGATGAAACTGAATTAAAATGAACTGGTTTTATAATTTATATCATTGATCATACAAAGAATGGGCCCAAGGGCCCCAAAATTTCCTTTTTTTCGAAAGTTTTTGTGACGAAGTGTGACGAGATGGGGAGGGGGGTAAAATCGGCCTAAATCTCGTGACGTCATTTATGAATGGCCCCTTAAAAAGTACCACTCATTGGTTTCCTTTTTTTAATTTTATAATTTTTACCCTCTTTGGTTTTACCGAGATCGTTGCAACGCCCGACTGGTCTGCTAGTACTCTTATAAAGAATATAATTAATTATTTAATATATAGTTTGTGACAGTGATAATATTAATATCACTGATATAAATATGAACAAAATGGTCCATGATGAAATCTTTTGATTAACTAAGGACTTAAACTAACTAAAGATAAGGACTAAAACTCGAGGTCCAAGGCAAAGTCAAAGACAATCTCATCAATCTGAATAATGATTGCAGATTGGCAAGTCAATGACAAATGCTAACAAACACAAACTAACAATTTAAATCGGCATATATTTTATTTTTGTGAACAATATAAGTCAATAACATTAAATTTAACAGAATAAGAAACAGTAATGACCGGTAAAGAGGTGTCAGTATGTTTGTAAACACATTATGAACACATGAATGAGAATGTATTTACTGGATTCAAACTGGTAACTCTGGTAACGTACCACATCCACATTCAAAATAGCGAAATTCAGGTTTCAGGTGCTATTACAGTGCTATTGACACAGCTTTTCTTTCTATCGTCACTTAATTTTATTTTTATTTGTAAAAAATTATTTATAGAACATGACATAATTACTAGCACATAAAATATTCAAAATTGTTTTATTTAAATTAAACTTGGTCTTAGTTCATCAAATATTTATTGAAATTGAATAAATCCCCATAAATAGGCCTACGCATTTTTCATGAGTTAAAATAGACCTTGCTGTGCTATGGTAGTAAAAAAAGAAGTATGATAGTATCATGAACCATGTGAGTGTGAGATACTTGCACTAATTTTAAGGTAAAATCTTCTAAGTCCAGTAAATTATTGCTGGTGTACGAAAATTATATCTGCTTTCCAAATTCTATTATTGCCAAAACCTCACATGGATATCTACAGTAACCTCATCAGATCTTATCTAATAAAGAATGCAACTTTCTTATCAACTGAAGTTAACATTTCTTCTCTCTTTTACACAACATGGCTACTCATTCGCCAATTATTTGTTTCCTCGTTCTTCGACTGGAAGTTTCAATTAAAATTCCAATGTCTTTACATAAATTGTTAGCAAAGGTCAAAGCACGATCTATGGATTCCAATAGTTTCTCCTTGAGTAGCCTCGGCAAAGCATTATTTATTTTTATACGTTTGTAATTTTTTGGGCATCATTGACTTCATAAAGTACACATATCTATACTATATGTATGTTTCTGCGTCTGTTCGTGTACTTTTTTTTTAATGGGGCCGTCCATAAAGTACGTCACGCTCCAGAGTGGGGAGGGGTGTAAGAAAGTGTGACAGGGGGAGGGGGGTTCTGGTCATGTGCGACGTCACGGTGTTAAATTTTAATTATTTTGTTAATAATTATTATTTTTTTGGATCAAAAGTGAGACATACTTTGAAGGGGGGGGGGTCTGAGATTTGTGACAGTTTGTGACAGGGAGGAGTTAAAAATGGTCAAAAACAGCATGGCGTACTTTATGGACGACCCCAATCTTGATCTTACAGTTTTTCTATAACTTTCAAAATTTAGAATGGCTCCATGATATGATATATTCACTATTTTGTATCCTGAAGTCTGTTTAATGTCTTGCATTTGGCAGCAATTGGAACTTTCCAATGGCGCGTGAACATGGAAGAGAGTGGGTAACAACGTTTTAAGTTTTAATATACAAATAAAAATTGAAGAGTTCGTTTCAGGCTTAGCAGCATGTTAAGAAACCAGGCTGAATGATCTGTTTGAGTAAATTACTAATTTGACATTGAGATTGACGTCTTTGAGACTCTCCTCGCCTCGCCAAACGTTGGGGCTCTGTAGTCCCTTATTTGAAGACCATCAACTTAAAGCTTACTTAAACTTAAAATAATTTCAGACATTTCGTAAGCAGATTCATTTTTTTTCCAATGAAATTTTTGAAAGTTTATACAGAGTCTACTTTCTGGAATAATATTATTGTTGTTGTTTAAAAAAAAACAAAAAACAAATAGGGGCCGTCCAAAAAGTAAGTCACGCTCCAGAGGGGGGAGGGGGTGTAAGAAAGTGTAACAGTTTGTAACAGGGGGGACGGGGGGGGGGTCTGGCCATGTGTGACGTCACGGTGTTTTCTATTACATTTTAATTATTTTGTTAATAAAAATACAACAAAATTGTTCGAAAGTGTAGCGTACTTAAAGAGGGGGGGGGGTGTCTGAGATTTGTGACAAGGGGAGGGGGGAGTTAAAATGGTCAAAAATAGCGTGACGTACTTCATGGACGGCCCCATAGTACATGTATATTCATTTTTTAAAGCCCGGGGGGAAAAGTTGGTAATTTTGTGCATTTAATTATGTGGCTACTTTCGGATTTATACTCCGCAAGTTGTTAAAACCATTAGATGAGCAATTCTGTTCATCCTTGTGTTTATGTTACAAGAAATTTTCTCATTAGTTTACATACGTTGAAAACATTCTCCAGTTACCCGTTTCATCTTTGTGTTGGTGTAGCCTAAGTGTAAGGTCCATGTCTGATTTGGAGAAGTTAATCTTAATATGTTGGACACTGCCAATCTCGCTGCCCTGATAGTTTATCGCAATTTTCATTCAATACGTTCAGGCCATTTAATTATGTCGTAAATCCCCGAACGTTTTAAATTGTGATTTCTATATTCTATTGTTTGAAATTGATCGGTAGAGTTAATTTGCGCTTCTACAACAGGAGTGGGTGACAAATTTGAAGAATCAGCAGCTCAGTGTCCCTTCATTTTACTACTGCAGCCTCTTGGGTTTTTGGTTCAGTAGCAATAGTCATGTTAGTATCAGACGCATTTACATCCAATATGGAGTTTGAAGTATTTCTGGATTTTGATATGTTTTGTATTTCCACGGTTGTCTAAAATTAAAACATTTATAAAAATAGGATCCTTAAAATTTTTTTTTAATTTTATTGTGTAGCCTTTCTTTGTAAATCCCTTATATTAACTTCACCGTCTTGTCTGTCATGGTCCAGTGAAAAATACAAAAGTAAAAAATGACCCACTTCCCGTGATCCTATCGAGCTGAAATTTTGCACATAGACGTTTGTCACCTAACAATGCATTCTATCAAAATGTCTGATTGATCGAATGTACTGTAATTAAATTGGCGAATTTTAGTTTATCTCTTTGTATCTCTATATAGCATGTAAGAGTAAATGTTTATGCTAGTCTGTCGTGCGGTGCATATTATATTGCACATACTTCGCGCGGTGCGTATTATATTGAACATAATTTTATAATATTTTCCCGATCTGTAAATGTTTATGCTAGTCTGTCGCACGGTGCGTAGTATTATACTGAACATAATCAATACTTTAATAGTTATGTCTCATATATAAGGGATTTATAGTCAAAAACTTTCTTTTTGCGGGTTGTTTAATTTATTACTGTTTACAACTCACAACTTACCAAGGAAAAATGTTTAAACAACCCAGTCCTGTATTGGTGCTAGGGGCCGTCCATAAAGTACGTCACGCTCCGAGGGGGGGGGGTCTAAGAAAGTGTGACACTTTGTGACAGGGGGGGAGGGGGGGTCAGGCCATGTGTGATGTCACACATTTATTTTTTAAATTATTTTTTTTCTAATTTATTTATATTTTTTTAGTAGAATTTAAATAGCTTTAAAAATAATTTTCATTTTTTTGGTGAAAAATTAGAATTAATTTTATGTCAAAATAGCATGAAATGCGTATCTCCTGAATGTGTTCTTCATAAATCTGAATTGGATGCAGCAGGACTAATATTACAAATATAAGGATCAGGTATGGTTTGACAATCATGTTCGCACCAGCCAATACTTCACTCAAATTGTTAAATATCAGGACATGAAATGTGACAAAGCACGAAGCTCATATTTCAACGTTTTACCTTCAAGATTCTTCCCCTCCTCCAATCCCAATCAACCAAATAGTTGATGGACTCAAAGCTTCAGAAAGATGCAGATTCTCATAAATGTCCTTCCTTGATTGTAGCACAAACTCTCAAATTTGATGACATTATGCCAAGATCAACAGGAGTTTTCAAAGTACAACCATATGATTACCAGCTTATTTGATCTACTTTGCAAAGTAGGTCACTTATATTTAGCCTCACAAACAATTTTGAAGAAACATACAGGACAACACAGAGCTCGGGCTCAGGAGAATGTGCCCACCCAAACTGTTCCAGAATCAACTCAGATAAAAAGCATCCGTCCTTTGAGAATCACTTCTAGAAGGCAAAGAGAACCTATGGCAGTTATTGCCAGAAGAGAAAATGCACATACAGAGGCTGTTGAGTGGCTAGATGAGGACGAGTTGATCTGTCTGCAATTATCCTTCCAGGAAACGATGATGGTGAAAGAATGATGTCAGTCGTAACTATGGATGAAAACTTCATTTCACCGTTATAAGATGATGTCCAGTGAATATTTTTGAATGAAACATAATTCATAGAACCATAATAAACAGATTCAATATAGCACAAGAGTTGGTCACATAATTTGTCAATCTAGTCTTTTTTTTAAAAGTCAAATTGTTTTGTTTTCTTTGTATTATTTAATCTCTGGGTGAGGTCAAGTTTCGCTAGTCTACTTATTATCCTGTGTCAATAGATTGCATAATCGGAAGATTATCTAAAACTTAACCTCACTCATTGTAAATGAAAAGTTAGCAGAGAAATTATGTGTATTATACAATTGTCAAGTGTAATTTTTGCAAATTTTCTTTTCAAATTTGATCTAGATTGAGTTACTATTTCATTGTATAACTGTGACAACTGTTGCCAATTAACTATTCTACTATTAAAGTCATTTTAATAATATGATAGTTCTTTTAAGTGGGGGGTGTACGGGATTTCGGCTCCAGCTCCGGCAAATCCGGAATCTGGCTATTTAAAAAAAAATCCGGCTCTGGCTTCGACTCCGGCAGGTTTTACTTTATAAATCAGGCTAGCCGGTAGATTCATAATTTATATATATATTCATAATGGCTCCGGCAAATCAGGAATCCGGCCATTTTAAGAAATCTGATTTCGGCGCCAGCTGGATTTCACTTCATAAATCCGGCCAAATTCAGCTCCGGCCGGGGGGACACGGTGGTCGAGTGGCAGCGCGCTCGACTGGCGTACCGATGCTCCCGGGGCCTAGGGCGTTCCCGAGTCCACCCAGCTTCGAGTGGGTACCTAACGCATAGTTAGTGAAAATAAAAGGCGGCTGGGTAATGCGTGGAACCCTTATAGCCGTGGCATGTGAACGCTGCATCACTTGCCAAAATCAACTGCTGCCTTGCAGATGGTCTTGGCTGACCAAAGGCTATGGAAGCACATCCAGAAAAAACAGCAGGCTGAAGTCGGAGACCACGGGCCAATTGGCGCAAAACTCGTTGGCACGCAATACTCAAATTGAGAACGAAGAAGAAGAAGAAGCTCCGGCCGGATTTCAAAATTTTGAATCTGGTACATCCCTACTTTTAATTGGAAAGTTTATATTTTAATACAGTTTAATGGTGAAGTGTAATTTAAGTATTAAATTAAATATTTTGATTAGGTGTTAATTAATTATTTTTTCGAAAGTGTGACGTACTTTAGTCCAGAGATTTGTGACAGTTTGTGACAGGGGGGAGGGGGTCAAAAATGGTCAAAAATAGCGTGACGTACTTTATGGACGGCCCCCTATCACTTTGGTGACATTGCTCTAACAAAATATTAGATATTTCCTAATTTATTACAAAGAATTGCACACATTCAAACAATTCAAGTTCAAGAGGCAAGCTTCGTTTATTTTTAATTCTTAGTGAATTTCCTATAATTGCTATACGATTATGTTAAGTTATATCAATGAAATTATCTTCATAATCTATCGATTCAGATACTACAAGTGGCCGTGTTACTTAGGTTGGTTGTTGACACCAGCCTCTTCAAATAGAGTCCGCTGTGGTTTAGGGGTCATGTGAGCTGGTCTCGTAACACTTTCGGTAGGGGATACTAGAGGAAGAGGCGTCACTAGGGGGGTGCGTGGAGTGCGGACCTCACTGGGTGACACCGTTACAAGGGCTGTCACGAAGATGTCAAATTATGTATGTTCCAGTTCTTTGGCCCAGGCAGGCTCGGAGGAGGTCTATGGGGTAAGTTGTGAGGGGTTAACACTATTAGCTACCGCACTGGGTGACTATAACCCTAGTGACGCCTCTGATTACCGGTTGTAGTAGTTAAATATAGTTCTCAGTCAGCTTTGATAGCACTCATATGTCAGGAGATAACTTGATTGGTTCAGCTATGACATAATATATAATATAATGTCATGTAATTTAACAATTGCTTCCAAGAAAGTAAAATTTAAAATTTCAAAACATCAAAACAACGTGTCATGTGTCTAAATCTGTTATATAAATTTGTTTTGCATCCGACATTAATATGAACGTGTGTATTATATTTAAAAATGTAAAGACCCTCGTTATAACAAAATATAAACAAATAAATTAGTTAATTAAACTTTAATATATATTTATTAGTTATAGTTCAGGCAGCATGTCTAAAACGATAAAGAAGGGCAAAGAGATTCAAAGTCTGATAGACGAAGGGGCTTAACTGACATACTTACACCAAGCATGGACAGAAGATATCTCCCCCCCCCCGCCCCCCCCCCGCCCCCACGGATCACCCTGAAATACCCAGTCGTTAGTGATCAATTTAGATAAGTATGGTTTCTAAAAGAACGAGGGAGTGCTGCGATTCATGTCCCTTACTTACACATGGAAACTACCAGGTTTTTTTCTCTCTTCAAACTGAGAAACAACATCACTGATATCCCAAAAGTATTAATTACAAGTACACGCCACGTTAAAAAAAATCACACTCTGTTGTTTCTAATAGAAACTGTGCTCCCCTAAATATTCAATGCTACGATAAATAACAGCGACAGCTTTCATTTTCGCCCCGCCCATTACATGTATTTATATAATTAATGTATATCAACATTGTTATTTTATTAGTAGGAAAAAATCACTGTATATTTTTAAACTGTACATGTTTTTAAGGCATATTTTAAGCAATTCAGAAATAGAAAAACATCTTATCTATAATACTACACACACTTATCTATTTCTATACATAAGATTACTGCGTCATGCGCTTATCTATATGGTTTCCGTATGGTCTTTCATTTTTATTAGAGTTTTGAATTTTAACAGTGTGTTTGTTTTCGTGGTTTGTTCGGGCAGCCCATTCCACGCCCGAATGCTAGACGGGTAGGAGGAGGTTGCATAATTTTGCTCTTGCGAATGGCACAAGAAACGTGTTTTGATCTCTATGTCAATCTGTGTGTTTTATTTTGTATTGGATTGTTGCTGTGTTATATTCAGTGAAGTAGCGAGGTGGTGCGGTATTGGATTGTTGCTGTGTTATATTCAGTGAAGTAGCGAGGTGGTGCGGTATTGGATTGTTGCTGTGTTATATTCAGTGAAGTAGCGAGGTGGTGCGGTATTGGATTGTTGCTGTGTTATATTCAGTGAAGTAGCGAGGTGGTGCGGTATTGGATTGTTGCTGTGTTATATTCAGTGAAGTAGCGAGGTGGTGCGGTATTGGATTGTTGCTGTGTTATATTCAGTGAAGTAGCGAGGTGGTGCGTTCCGCAAAGAATTTCCAAAAAACAACTGATAAACTATCTTATTTCAATGGCCTACTGTTATGACCAATTCAAAAGTGGGATTTATCAAAAGTCACAGGTTGACAGAGAGCTGGAATATTTTGCGTCCGGGGAAAAACTACAAACTCTACCCCCCCCTATTTATTACCCTTTTTAACTTATTTTAATGGGACTTTGTAAACCTCATTTTTTGTGCCCCTGTCCGGAAACATTTGCACCACATGCCCCCCCCCCTTTTTTTTTGCCGCCTACGCTCCTGGAATGAAACGGAAAAAAATGAGGTGACATCATAGTGGGTTATTATAGAACAATTTTTGAACATGATTTAATGCCAATTTCAGTATTCATTACCTTTTATTTTTTAACTGGAAATTTTATCTAAATTTAATTCAGAAAAATAAAGCTTTCCAATGACACCAAATATGATGTAGTCGTTGATTTTAAATTGTAATCATCACATTGGTAAAACGTATCACATATTCATATACACATTGATAGGGTTAACAAATTTTATTTTTCAAACTTTAAGTTTTATTAATACTAACATAAGACCAGATGCGAAAACTAAACGAGCTACTCCAGATAACATAACGATTGATCTAACCTCTAATAAAGTAAAGTAGTAAAGTCAAGTCCCCCGTTCAGACCATGATGGCCTATGGGGGAAAGTGAAGTAGCGTACACAGGTTTTTGTTAGCCACGGCATACGAGGGGATTGTGTGGGTAGCGGCATACGAGGGGATTGTGTGGGTAGCGGCATACGAGGGGATTGTGTGGCTAGCGGCATACTAGAGATTGTGTGGCTAGCACAATGCCCTAACGTTTCCCAACCAACTATAAACGATGGTGATAAACGGAGATAGAAAACTGATGTGTATTGTTGATTGACTCGGCAGTTCAGATTGTACAGCTTTGTTCAGATAGTACAGCTTTGTTCAGATTGTACAGCTTTGTTCAGATAGTACAGCTTTGTTCAGATAGTGCAGCTTTGTTCAGATTGTACAGCTTTGTTCGCAGCCTTTTAATGTTACAGACGCAACATCCACCGACAAGTTACCGCCCTTCACACACCCCCTCTGCTTGGGATCCCTTCCCGTATCTAGTCTGTGATGACGGTGTAAGATAGTAGTAGTAGATACCCTCCTCTTTTGGTTCACGAGACTAGAGTTAGAGCTACCACGCGACAATTTTTGTTCTCTTTTTACTTGTTCACGCACTATTCTTTCCAAAAGAAGTAAGCTACTTGTATAAGTCAACACAGACCAGATCTTTGAGCAACCCAAAACCGCTAGGTCAGTTTGTGTACTAAATGTAGCGCCAACCACGCGTTGGATAACGAATGTGTTATTTGCTCCAGTGATCATCCGATAGATGAGACAAGAAGCCAACGAGAGCGGGGCGAAATCTACCCTAGATTACGACTGGTTAGAACAACAAAAACACAGAGCGTGGGTAAAATACCAACAATTTCACATGCAAAGCTCGTTTCTAATTCTACTGGAGCCCCCTTTCAAGAACAATTACTTATTGCAGGAAAATTGATCTTCAATGTACTATTGTGGATACTGGGTTATGACAGGGGTAGTATGGGTAGCTAAAACAGCTAATCATGGTGTGCAATAAAACAGCTAATCATGGTGTGCAATAAAACAGCTAATCATGGTGTGTAATAAAACAGCTAATCATGGTGTGCAATAAAACAGCTAATCATGGTGTGCAATAAAACAGCTAATCATGGTGTGCAATAAAACAGCTAATCATGGTGTGCACTAAAACAGCTAATCATGGTGTGCAATAAAACAGCTAATCATGGTGTGCAATAAAACAGCTAATCATGGTGTGCAATAAAACAGCTAATCATGGTGTGCACTAAAACAGCTAATCATGGTGTGCACTAAAACAGCCAATCATGGTGTGCAATAAAACAGCCAATCATGGTGTGCACCAAAACAGCTAATCATGGTGTGCACTAAAACAGCTAATCATGGTGTGCAATAAAACTAATAATCATGGTGTTCACTGATAGCAGCTAAAACTCAATAGGGTTTATAATCATATATGAATTTGATAGAAGATTAACAATGTTCATACAACAATGCACTTTTATTATATAAACATTAAAAAAATTAAATTAAAATGCTGGAACTTTCAACATTTTTTTTAAACACAATTCTAAAGTAAAATTTTTTCGGGTGTCATCAACCCCCAACAAGTTTGTAAAGCAATTGTATGAATTTTGTATTACTTCAAGTAAAGTGAACAAGTGTCACTGGGTGAGAACCACTGATCGTTGTCATGACATTTGTGTATCTTACAACTTTGCAGTCACCTATGACCTGGGGTTGGGAGGAGAGATTACTTATCCCAGCTATCAGTAAATGACCTTTACCTGACCACTGGTCAGCTGAGTCTGGTTTAGTTCTATGTCCACACTAAGTGTTATCCCCACCATGATAATTTGTTAGGTAAAAGTAGCGTCTAAAGATTAACAAGGAGATCAAGTAATAAATAACATTTGTTTGTTGAATTTGGTTTATTATTTAGTTTCAGAATATAAATAAAAGATTGTCCATCTACAAGAACAATATAGACAAATGTCCACAATTTTGTTTATTATTTAATTTACTAAGTTCAGATATGTAAATATAATATTTTTTTCTTATTGAAAAGTAGGATTTTGGAGCTGCAATTCATCAATAGATTTGTCTTCAAAATATCACTGAAGGTCCAACTTTTCATCCTTTACAAAATTTGAATGAAGGGAGCACAAATGATTGATGTACAAAACAAAAATACATGATTCAAGTTCAAGTGAAATATAAGTCACTGAAAGAGCCATATCAATTTTCTAATGTACCGGTACATTGCATGAAGTTTGATATATCAAATAAGAGTGCTCTATAAGTATAAGAAAGCTTTGAACAGCTCAATAAGTAAATTCTAGCAAGTGCAAACAAGATTCAAGGGAGGTAACTAGCACCTTGACTTATAAATTATTTTGACATAAATAAGAAAGGAGCTCAAGGGGCTCATTATTTTGTTGCAGCAAGTCTGAGAATTTGTTTGGTCTCTAGAAGCTATAGGGACTTTTATGGAGACAAAAGCCTAGCAGTGGGGGGACTGTTGTGGTAACAAAAGCAGAATGGATTTTAATGATAAACTCATGAGGACAAACTCACCAACCATAATCCTTCTATAATGTTGATACACAAGTTAAACCAAACATTTAAGGATTCAAACTGATACCTCTTGATAATTAACTGAAACAACCAAAATAAAATACGAATATGTATTTATATAGATAGATATTTCAATAACTGGAAAAAAAAGAAATAGTGCAAACTATGATGTAATATTTATTAGAGAATTGTTAATATTCCCCTTGTAGCATGAACACCGTGTACAGCGGAGAAGTAAACTTTCTCCCATTCATGAGTCCCCAAACACAAATTCTCCCAACATAAGTATTTACATACATATAATTAATAAACTTCATTTCAGTTACCCTCAATCAAAATAAACAACATAACAATAAATCAGTGCATGACAATTTTTCAAACGTATAGACATAATTATTAGTAAAACTCTTTCAGCCAAAATACCAGATTTAAAAACAATTTCTTGTTACTGATTGTTTTAATCGGCACTGAAGATTAGAACAGATTCCCGACATTAATGAATAATTCTATGTCAGGTTTTATATCCCACGCTATTTGAACATTAAAAAAAATAATAATAAAAAAAAATAATAATAAAAAAAAAGAAAAAACCACCAATATTTATAATGGGAGTGATGTGAAATGTGATTTAGTTTTCCATAATTTCATGAGTGACATGAAATAAAACTAGAGCAAATAGAAACAAGGTTGTCTTGCAGCCTGTGTTGACCTTTACAAGCTAATCCAACTTTATGACAGCAGTCTGGGTAGGCTTAGTGTTAATTCATGATTTGAACGACATAACCACTAATGAACTTTATGTATTGAGGACTACAACAGGATATCATTTACATACATTTTCATTAAGTAACCAAATTAAATTAAACTTCTACATTAATTGAGACTTATCTGCATGCCAATCACAGCATCTGAGATATACAGCAAAGCAAATAAATAAACAAGTAAAAATTATTCAACGGCCTTACATTACTTGCAAGTGAGATTTTTGGGGTTAATCTTGTAATACATGTACTTAATATCATATTAAAATACATTAAATTAAATGTGTCCCTTTCAAAAAATGTATCTACAACATAAGATTTTACCCTTTTTGTATAGATTCTAATAACAAGGACACTACTTCCTTCATGTAGGAAATCTGTAAACATATCCAACACTGAAACAAATTTAATTCTACAGGGGAAGTTTTGTTACTTAACACCTCTTTTTAAAAAAAAACAACAACTTACAAGTGTATTATAATAGTTTAAAGACTTCATATGTTCCCGCATCATTAAAAATAAATTACAACAACAAAACATTTCTTAAATATTAAGAAATATTTTATTTTTAATGTTATAATATTACAAGTATGCCATCAGTCTTTAAGTGAAATTCCCCTTTTTATGAGTCATTAGTTAGCTTAAAAATTGTGTCCCTGTTTTCCAAAATGACAACCACGTACTGACAATACTCTCCCCAATGACAGTTGTGTGGCTAGTGTATTTGAATTTGTTTTATTAAATAAGAGAAACATAAAAGTTGATGATGTTAAAGTACAGAAGTTAGGCAGTGGTGGGCAGTACATGTGCAACTCAAACAACAGAGCCATTTAAGCACTAAACTGATGCCCCAAGGGATTTTATTAGAGTACAACAGGGTTATTTCTACATCAGGAATACAATTAGTCGTTCATCAACAGTCTTGGGTTCTTATTTAAAAATTATATAACAAACTTTATACATTTTAGAAACCAGTGTAAAACCATCAGAGTCATGTTTGTTTACAGGGTGAAGAAAGCATGAGAAACAAACAGAAGAAGAGTTTGATTACAACATTAAGTATAAGAGGCGGTAACTCAGCCACTTATGTTCCAGGCCCAATCCAAAACGCAGACAGGGCAAAGAGCAAAAAGACAACACCGCCTATAAGTGTCACTGAAATGAAAAAACAAAACAAAAAATTATGTCAGGCCATGGCACAACACAGCCGTGGCTTCAGTCAGCACAAACGGCTGATCATGTTTACAGCTTTTGTTTGACACAAAGCGCATTAAATACCCTCATGTTTTTTTTAAACACCTCGCTTAAATGGATGTATTGAAGCGATGAAAGATTTTAAATATTCTGATTCATTTATCATTGTCGGTTCAGACTGCTTAAATACATTCTATCACTTCATGCATAAGTTAAATCCGTAACAGGTGTTGGGACATTGCATACATTAAAGTTTAACTTAGTTTTGGTTGTAGCAGTATCTTTACAGTGAATAGAGATTTAAAAAATGTCCAATGGGAATTTATTTTTCATTTATCAATGTTAACTCTCCCCTTAAGTAAGTGTTTCTCAATTATTTTCTGTCAGTAAATAGTATTATTTGTCTATAAAATTGTTATAAGTACACCTCTGCATAACGGTCAAACGACCCCCCCCCTCTTTACGGAGCCTCGCGGGGCACGCCCCACTATTTGAGAAGCACTGCCTTAAGTCAACTTAGAACAAGGTGTTACACGCCTCAGCCCATCTTGTTTCAATATTTGTTTTAAATAATGCAATGAGACCTTTCAATAACAACAACCCTGGTAATCCTGATTTTTAATATACTTTGCTATACATAACATGTTACTATATAACTTATTGGAACAAAGGTCATTAACAATCACAAAGTCTGTACCTGTCCTGACAGATATCCTTTGAGCAATGAACCTTCCCCCTAACACAGCCAGGCCTGTACATATTGTATGACCAATGATGGCTCCCAGTATCACACCAAACACATTCTGGCGAAATCAAAGCAATACAAGAATTAGTCACTTTAAGTAGTGGGCATGTTGGTGGAAGTTTAAAAAAATAAATCTTCAGTCTTTCTGCTTGAAACTCAAAACTCAAAATAAAATTTTTGTTTTAAAATAATCAAAACTCATGACAATATAATTTTAGTTTTAACACAATCAAAACTCATGACAATATAATTTTAGTTTTAAACAAGGAAAAATAATATTGTAGAGTTAAAAAATGTATGAAATTCTAAGATCACTGGTACTAAAGTGTTTTCTAAATACATAGTTCTCAGATAACAGCCAGTTATAGTTAAAATAACTACAAGAAATAACCCAATTTGGGGTGGAGAAGATATACTTTTTTATATTACATCTGTGGTTTATTTAACGAGCTGTACATTAAATATGAACACAGTTCATAATCAAGGGATAAAAATAAAGTTCTGTGACAAATCTTGAGTGGGGTGGGGGCAAGGAAATGGAAATAAGAGGTTTTTAAAAAAAATTAGATTTTTATCAAGTATTGCCTGTTATTTGAATGCAAAACTTGTCTTGTAGCATACTGCAAGTATTTCTATCGTTGCTACTGATATTGGGCAAGTTATTACCGTACTTATTCATGCATAGTGCGCACAATTTTATACAGAAAACAACTACCAAAAGTGTACATGTGCGATTAACACGAGGTCTAACACAGGCTCCATAAATATTTCAAATTTGAAGATGAAATTTTGGTCCATGGTAATTTTTAAAAGAAAGACTATTCCAAAGGGAGAGAAATTTCCAGCAGGTGTCGTGATCCACTGTTATCCTAAAGGATGGATGGATGAGAAGGGCAACATTTTGTTGTTGGATAAAGTTTGGGTGCTGGGAGAAAGTGATAAAAAAATTATACCAATTTTCAACCAAGACATTTAGTGTGCGTGTTATAAGTTATACACCAATAAATACAGTACTTGTTGCCATTGTTTAATGGGTTATTGATGGTAGCAATTATCAACATATCAGCAATAGCTTCATTTTTTAAAATTGGTGGGTTGAATGCATACATTTGACACAAGTTAGCAGGCTTAATTAATAATAAATTCTCTAAAATATCGTACATCAATTCATTGGCATATATGCAGAATAAAACAACTCCACTTTGACAGTGTGTTGTTTCTTTGGTTGCTGATGACTTTATGTAGAGCTGCCAAAGCAGCACCTTCCCCCCCCCTCAATTTGACTCACCTCCCTAGCTCCCAAGATGATAGTTGCAATCTGCGACCTGTCCCCCCACTCAGCTAAAAAAGTGAGTGTCAGAGACTGGAGAAAGACTGTGGATAGTATCCCAGAGACAAATCTCCTTCCGGGTGTTCTGATTATCCCTGTCTCTACATCCTGTGTTGGTGTGTTCTGTTTCTCAATCTGATAACACAAACATGTGGTCAAACATTTTCTTGCACACAAGTTATTTTAAATATGACCCCAAAAAAATAAAAAAATTATTGGTAAAATTCTCTAGTTGATACAATTGCCATATTTGATACATTTCTTCTAATAGGATGAAGAAAAAATTTTCAGAATGCTTTCCAAATAAATATTAAATTTTTAAAAAATCATTTGAAATAGTTCAAAATTGATAATCGAGACAACACAAGACAACGGAAATGGAAGATAACTCCCCATCACCCAACACACAAAATTTGTAAAAAAGAAATGTGTACAATTAACCACACACTTAATAAAATACATTGTAAAAATATACTACAACTTATAATGAGAGAAAACCTTTTGAGAAATATGTTGAGTACAAATTATTTTAAGGAAAAAAAAGACAAACTTATTTTTGTAAATGATAAAAACAAAACAGTGCAAATAACTAAATCATCACTAACTCTAACACTTATCAAACTGTCTCAAAGTGCAAGTAACACCCATGAGATGATTCAGACTATTTCAAAGGAAACAGTTCATCATTTTTGCCATTACATGTAACTATATAGTATATGCATGTGAATCAACACACATTTTTTTAATGGATTCTAATTTTTCAAATTTCTTTTTTCTACTAAAAAGAATAGAGTCAGCACACCAAAAACTACAGTGACCATTGCCGTAGGTCAGATCAGTAAATGGATTAGCATAATTTGTTTAAAGATACATGTTTTACACAGAATCAATGCATTAATGGCCTGATAAGAGTTAAGTGTGCATGTTACAATTGATCCCATTCACACCTATACAAGAATAACACGTTTATGAAAGAGTAAGTCACAAGTTTTAATTAAGATTTGAAGGAGGATGATGTGTGTTCCTCCAGATTTTTTTGTAGAGGTTAAACTCATTTAAAGAAATTCAGCTTAGAACCAAAAATGATCGAAATATGATAAAAGACTTTAAAAATTAAACTTCTCATAAAGGGGCTAATTACTTTTTTTCCACTTCTCATAGTAAACTTAAAGGTATCTTCACCGGCAGAGGGAATGTGAAAGTACCACCGCTGTGTTGACAAAATTAATGCTATGAGAAACACCAGGATGTCAATCATTTCAGCATTAAGAAAAATATCAAAATTACTTACAGTAAAAAAATAATTAAAAAACGACTAAAGACAAAATAGAAATAAGGTTGGAAGTTTTAGCAGTGAGGATACATTTCTTGGATAATTTACTTGTTAAAATCCTTAATGTTAATGAATATTTTAGGTCCATTGCTAGATTAGGAATAAATGATTTAGCTGCAGTTTTTCAACACATTAGCTCAGGTTGTGTTAAGATTTAATATTTGTTAAATATCATTAGGCAAGCAAAGAACACATTTTGTATTTTAATTACAAATGCTCCTTCTAAACTAAATAGAACACTATTGTGTCATATGCTTAATCATGGTTTATGTCTTGTCTGGCATTTTTATTAGAGTTTTGATGTTGATTTTTCAGCTTTTTTTCAGAAACCCATTCCATGGTATATTATGTGCTCATTACAGTTACAGGGCAGCACTTTTTAAAACCTTTACACTAGAACTAAGGGATGAACAGATAAGCTAAAGGTCACTTTGAATGACAATTGAAATACTAGTCTGTTATAGTTTGTCTATATCAGTGCTCCCTAATCAAATAAAAATAAAATAAAAAATAATTTTTTTTTAGCAGAATTACACATGAAAAAACAACTTTAAAATCCTATGAAAATCCAGCATAAACCCTCTTTTTATTTTTATGGGTTAGATTTCCCTCAAGCTTAAGAAACAATTAACATTAGAACCAAAAAATTCTTTTTTAACCTCTTTAAAAAAACAAAAACAACACATAACACTAATAGAAAAAGCAGGGTGACCCATTTTCTCAAATACTTTCTGTTAAATGAGGTTGGGTGCCTTCAAATGTACAGCTATCAAAAGATTGTTAATTCATCACAAACTCAACATAGTAAACTATCATGGCCAAGGGCTCAAAATAATACACAGAACTTGAGATTCAAGTTATGGTTAATTGTTATTCATTTTTTTCTGGTCTCTTACTATTAAAACATTTAATACAACAGTGGTTCTCACTGGACGGGCTAATACAAAAATCAAATTGTGTACTATTCAGGCCCCAAACAAAAGACAGAAAGTATCAAGAAGAAACAAAATATTAGTAGAAATTAAATAATATCAATATAATAATAACTTTGACTTTTTCCTCTTCCTCAAGCAATTGTGCATGCAGCTGAAAGAAAGATGAGCACATTTCATCTCTAGGATGAATAATAATTTACTGCTATAAAAATTTCAAGAAGAAATAGATCGAGAAAATTACAGAACTATTCAAATGGACATTAAGTTCAATGTCTTCTGCAACAGACAATACACAATAAGAAAAACAATTATTTGAAATATAATTACTTGAGTGTTCCTAGGTCAATCAATACAATTCTATGTGGTAATTTAGGAATAAAACATTTGGGAAACTGATTTAGATAAGAGTGTAATAAATGTTTTAAAATTAGAAATAACAAAGCAAATCGTTATGTGTAACTTCATTGTTACAGTTCTGTAAATCATTTACCAAGAACACTTTCTTTAGACTTGAATAAATAAGGTTTGTTTTTAATCTAAACAAACACGTTTCAGAAAATACTCTTTGATAGCAAAATAAGTTTTAAAAAACCCCAACATTATTACAACACACCTAGTCAACTATATTCTGATTGATGTCAACACAAAGAATATGAAATTAGTGAGGAAAGAGAAGAAGAAAAACACAAAGTATTTATAAAATGTCCTCACCTCATCCTCCCTACGCTTGAGATCAGCCTGCACCTCCTCATATTCTTCTTTACCTTCATCATCAGTCATATACCAACCTAAAGAAAAACAGTAACATGTGTGTCAAGTCAGGTTTTGGGGTTTAATTGTGTTATTCTTTATACTATCAATACAGTAACTAATGGTTGATTCCTCTTAAGAAAAAATAGGAACACTGATAATTTGATGAATGAATACTGTCATTCTAATGCAAAAAAAAATAGATTCATTATTTATTCAAGATTAAAATTCTCTGTTTATGTAGATAACTATCTTCGTTAAAGTATTTACATATTAATGTAATACATTTGATTAAAATTCTTGTCAACTGTTTTACTAAGTGAAAAGTAACGATTTTCATTTTTTAAATTAAGTTTTTTCTAATTAGTTTTAAAAAAGCAATCTGAAAGCTTTACATACCTTCTCTCAACATTTTCAGACCAAAAATTGCAAACAAAGCAGAGGATACATAGTAAGTTAAAGCTCTTGGTATAACTGTTGTGGCATAACCAACCATAGCTGTGAACGTGGAAATTAGATTTTTTTAAAAATGCTGTGAAATAAGTAGTTGAGGATTTAACTAATTGATCATTGAAACTTTTTATGGAAAGCAAGGTAATGGAAAACATTTTTTCTCATTCATATTTTACAATAAAAATAATGTTAAAATGAGTTAAATTTTGGGATTACTAATGTGCTTTAAAAAAAACAAGAACTTATAGGCACTTTAGCCTTAAATCTGAACTCAAGAGTATTTTTCAATGTAAGTCTAGACAAGAAGTTACAAATTCACAGCCTGTAGGACAATATTTTGCAGCCTGCTTCATGACATCAAAATTAATAATCAGTATTTTAAATTAACAAGCTACATTTCTTTCACACTTCAGAAGTGACTTCATAATTTGGAGAGCCCTCTTGGACTACTGAAGCATAATTTCTTTTAATTGTTTCTGAATCTCAATAATGCAATGAGATACATGTACATTGTTCGGGAGAGTCATGGAGTGGATGAAAAAAAGCAGTAAGCCATAAAATGAGCATCATAGATTACAAGGACAATGATCTATGTTTTCCACACTCCCTCTCTCACATGCATAAAAGTATTATAAATAGCCAGCAGTTACACTTTGTTTTTTTTCCATTACTTTTATTTCATTTTTAAAAAAACTGTATTTGCATGTTGATAATAGATTTATTAATAGTTAATTGTTTTATCAATGGAAAACACAAATGATATTGTTCATTTGAATTTAGTTACTAGTCCTTAAAAAATGTGTTAAATATGCACCCACTGCTGTTCTTTGAGCATAAGAAATCTTTAAATAGATTTAATAAAATACTTGATGGTAAGTATGTATTATGTATCAGTGAAACAAATGCACTTTTGCGTGTGTGTCTTTTGCCTCCCTATCCCACCCATCTGCTATAGAGGTAAAGCTGGGGTAAAGTCACTTTGTTGATTACATCAGACGCCATTTTACTAGAAATGCTGAGGAGTACCCAAAAGTCCATTGAGATGAGAAAGAGGCGCCAGTCACCAAAATTGAGTGACTAAGCAGTTGAAACTAGTTACGTAGAGAGTGAAATATGCAACACAATTCTGAACTCAAAATCTAAGTTAAAGAAGGTGAATGGAAAAATAGACCAGCTTAGACTATTAATGAAAGGATTGCCCTTTACCTTCCCTGAGATCTCCAGGATGCTCAACTGGATTAAGAGACTTCCTGAACTCTCCCGCTTGTGTTGAAATCTATTCTCCACTTATAAACTTTAATAAAGTCAAAGTTAACTGAGTTTACTGCTGAGTATCTTCAAACCTTGTTGAGGGTATATATAACTTTCTCATTCAAACCAAACATTGCTCAGCTGTGAAATTTTATGCATTCAATTTTAATTTCTCCTTTAATGCAGACCAAGATGCCTGACCCACGACACTACATAATGCAGCCCTTAGATAATTTGAGTTTGAGACCCCTTGTCTAGGAAAAAAAAAGATAAAGTTCTAATTAACTATAATTTACTTGAATTATATTTGACATTTGAAATTTTTTTCTCACCTGAAAGAAAAGTCATGAAAAACAAAGCAGCCAAAGCTCCCATAAGAACTGTAAGTCTGGAATGTGTCATAGCCATAATGGCAGCAATAAAAAATGTTTTATCTCCCAGCTCTGAGACAATGATGACTGAGAGTGATGCGATGAAGCCATGTGTTAATCCAAGATTATCCTTATCAATTTTCTTTATCAACGAAGGCCCATCTTCTGACTGTAAAACAGATTGACAAGGCCATAATTGTAATAGGTTTTAATAAGTAAACAAATACATTTTTAACATGATGCTTTTGAGCTCTCGATTTAACTTTTGTTAAAACATCAGTAAGATTAGCAAGAAAAAATAAATAAAAATTCATGACCAACCTTTAATTTGCTTTTACTTTCCAAATCAGAATTATCTTTAGATTTATCCTCCTTGCTCCCCGAGTCCTCATCAACATGCAAAAGGTGTTTACTAGTAAAGTGAAACTCACGAGATGGAAGTACAGAATCTGATAGCACTTCTCTCAATTGACCTAATATACCCACTAACAAAACAATCACCAAGACCCTATTAGGGTTGAACAAAATGGTAGCACCCTTCATAGTGATGAAAGCACAAATATAAGCAACTGAGAAAATATCAAAGGATAATCAGAATGGTTGCTAGCTTTGTATCATTATCATTTATAGAGTTGAAGTGAGTACAACTTTTGCCATGTCCATTGAATCTTCTGAATTCTCGTTTAAAACTATTTACAAGTTCTATGTAGACCAACATGTGGAATAAGAACTCCAGGGATAATTGTGCAGGCAAATATGACCTGTGGATTTACATAAATAAAGCCTTTATTACAAATTTATGAAACATAAAGCAAAAATATTTTGCAACAAATCTTTCATTTAGGATCAAAGAGTAGTAAATACATGGAACTAATGTGATGTAAAATGACAATGTATAATCTAAATTAAATTAATATACCTTGCCATCCTAACCATTTCTATCATCCCCCTTTCAGATGTTATAAATACAATCCCTAATTATCAAATAGTATACTCTTTATTTTTAAGTATCAGACTTACAACCCAATATAACTATAACTATTCCCAATATTATAGTCGCCCAATAATTGGTGGTGACATAAATGTTAACATCTACCATTGTTACATCAGAATCAATGGAATGCAGATATAAATAAAATTAACATTTAAACAAAATTTTTATTAATTAAAAAAAAATGCCCTTTATCAAAATCAGATAAGTTAAAACTTTCTGAAAATCTCCCAAAGAAAGACAGTTGCAGAATTGGAGATGATGACCAAATCAAATGTACCTAACACATGACTTAACCCAAGTACAAATTAACATCCCATAGGCCTAGGTTTTCTTTCCTTTCTGAAACTTATTATCCCTTTTATTATTTGTGTTTCAGTAATAGCTGGATAAACTGATGTATTGTACAGAACTATCAAAATATTAAATTTAATGCTTTGATATTGATTTAAGAAAAGTTGACATGCAGTAAATACAATAAGTAAAATATTTAAATTCACAACCAAAATCTTTAAGCGGATAGCTGAAATTGAATTAAAACTACATTACATAAAATCAGAAGTTTTGCATCAAAGATTAGCCCCATTTAAACTGGTTATACTTAAATAAAATTCAATTCAGGATTGTAATGAGGTTATATTTTATTCACGATAATATGAGGTAACCAGGAAACACACACATTAATTTTTTTTTGCAAAGCAAGTTTTTTCACATTTAAAAACAAAATTAACAAAGGAAGCCAAACAGGTTAGGTATGTAATATGTAAGGAACCAGTTGAAATATTCATAGCACAAAAGATAATTACATATTTTTATTCAAGCATGGAACAATGAAATATGTGATGCTTTAGTCATAATCATATTAATGCTGTGAAAAGTGAAAGTTACATTTTAAACGTTTTTATTTCATAAATTGTCATGCCCTTTGAAAATAAATATATTAGCAGTAAGCGATAATCATTTAGTTTAGTTTATTTAGACCAGTGGTTCCCAAACTTTTTTGACCCACGGACCCCTTTTATACTCAAAATTTCCCCACGGACCCCCAAGTAAAAAAAAACTTTATAAATGCATAGTACAAAAATTACAAAAGCAACATTTTGATGAAAAGTACGGTATTTATTAAAATTATTGTTTAAGATAACATTGAAAAAAAAACTTGGATTAACGTGATGAGATTTTATGAGTGTATTTATGCCTGACTCAATGTTTGTGTGTAGGAACCGCAAATCCTCACGAGCACCAATTTCTAGTCGTTTATTTAATTTATTTTTTTGTTTTGTTTTTATGATGAGGCTCATAACGCTACTGAATCTTCGTTCTACCAAATAGAAAGACAGGAAAACAGTCAAAAAATTCTGTACAATAACCCATAATGCATTATATAAAATTGGGATCTGACTTTGTAACCAGAATTTGTGGTATCCTAGTTCAAACAGTAGTATAAGTTCCTCATTTGTGGATATTTCAATAAGCTGCTCCTGTATTAGTATGTATTCATCTGTGTTTGGGATCTGAGTTTGTCCATGCGCTAAAGAGCTCAACTGCCAGTCGGAAATATCCGATAGTGGCAAATGCCTACAAAATGTCTGCACGAAGAGCCGTTAATTTTTTATAGTAAGCAAGCAAACCTTTAACTATGTGGCAATTTCAAAAGATTTGAAAACTGACAACATTCTCCTGTTCCTAAGTTTTGTTTGCAAACAAAATGATTTGCAACAAACTCAGATATAACGCTTTTAGTTTTGATTAAATTTAATTGGCTACCTTGTAGTAGCTCTAATTTCAAATTAGTTTTGTTAAAGTTGGGTAAATAAATCATTCATAAAGGATATGTCATTTTTTTAGTTAATTGTGATGCCAATTGTCTTTGTTTTCCAGGAATTTGGACAATGAATCAAAGAGAGTATAAAATCGATTTAAATATGTACGTGATGATAACCAGCGTACTTCTGTGTGAATAAATAATCCATTATAGTCTTCTTCTTCATTTTCCAAACCGTGGTGAGCAAATAATCTCTCATCGAAGGCATTCCTTTTGATTTTACTAATTGCTCTAATGACAAAATGTAGCTATCCATGCAAACTTTCACTAAGATTTTTTGGAATATTTTATGCTGATGAATGACTCAATTTACTGAAAATACATTTGGTACAGCATGTTTTAAGTATGCCAGAAATTCAAGTGTAATGCTTTAACTTCAAACCTTTTTTTTTAAATTCGGTAAATAACGTTTCACGTTTCGTATCTGTTTCCAAACATTTAGGCATACTTCAAATATTCATTAACACCATATTGTCGGCATTGTTTCTTCGGCTCACTCAGTTCTGGAATTACCTGCGTGCTAAACAAGCTATAACTTAGGGCCTCTGCCTTCTTGGGGGCCCCCGGAAGTTTGTTTTCATATTTGTCACTAGAATTCAAAAGGTCCTTAAAAAGCTTAGGGCCCCATCAAGTCTAAATCCAGCCTTTGGCTCACTCATTCTCTTATCTGTTGTAACAGACCACTGTTAAGAATTATTAACGTTTTCAATGGAATGCTACAGTAAAGCCCTATTAAAAACATTTGATGATAGGATACAATTTAGATAAATATAACTTCCCGACATATCGAATAATACACAACCTTGCAACACTCGTAGATTCAAGTTAAAATCGTGTATATTTCTACTTATAGTTATAGGGAATTCGGCATTTCATCTGCACGAAGCTTGACATTTCAATAAACCAAGTATTTTGATTGGTTATAGATGTGGGAATTACAGTAGTTCTAAAACTATTTTTTACGTAAAACAACATTGTATCCATGAAGGATAGCACCTAAGATGGTATTTAATTAGTAGAAAAGGCATTCACATACTATTTTATTTATTATTATTTATTATAATTTCAATAATAATAAAAAAATTAATGAGTTTCATTATTTGATTTTTAAACCTTCCGCGGACCCCTTGACGTTGTTCAGGGACCCCCAAATCAATTTTTATTTTCCACGGACCCCCTGAAAGGTCCCGCGGACCCCTGGGGGTCCGT